>JPJU01001390.1:0-46013 GCA_000750735.1 Pseudogymnoascus sp. VKM F-4246
GGGGTCCTTGTAGCCTGTCGGGTCATCCTCCCAGTCTGAGTCCTCGTCGTCGGCATATTCGATCTCCTCGACATCGGGGAAGTCTTCGTCGTGGTCGAGATCTCCCGCTTCGGTGTCGGGTAGGTCAGCGTCGCGTGCGGCGTTGTTGGTCATCATGGCTTTTAATGCGGCGCTGTCAGGCAGTTTGTGACCCCTGACGGGATTGTCATTCTCGTCCACGTAGTCATACTCGAAGTCTGAGTCCTCGCTGTAATCCTCGTCAGAGTTTCCAAAGTCCAGGCCCTCGGCAGAGGGCTCCATATCCAAGTCATCGTCTTCACTCTGATTTTCAGATGGCGTCGGAGCGCCTTGGATGTTCAGTCCATCAAACCCCTCTACGAAGGCATTACCCGGGGTAGGGGCGTGTCGGGGACCTTGCTGAGAGGCGTTCTGACTTCCAATGTTCAAATGCGGTAGAGCCCAGTGGTTCACATGAGCAAATTGGCCTATGGAGGGAGGCTGGGGGTTTTGGACGAGGTTTTGTTGTGGAAGGGCGTTGAAAGGGGGTAGCGGCGGTGGAGGCGGTGGGCCGAAGAAGACCGGAGCGGGAAACACCGGTGGTGATTGTAATTCCGGTGATTCTTCGTATTCATATGAAGGGGAAATTGAAATGTTCCCATTGTGGACCGTCTGCCCAGTCTGACCAAAGTGGCCCTGGGCAGGACCTGGGGTGGAAGAAAATGTTGCTGCCGCTGGTAAGGCGGGTGTATGTAAGTGTGAGGCAGTGTGAGAGAAGTTCCCGTTATTGAAATTGTGACCAAATTGGCCTAGAGAGACTGGGCCACCACTTGGATTCGAAGTAAATGTAGCTGCCTGCGGTATAGCGGGAGTACCAGAGTGCGAGGGGCCTGCAGAGATATTCCCGCTGTGGAAGGTTTGGCTACCTTGTCCGAAAACGGAAGAAGCTGTGGCTGCATGGCTGTTGTGAAATGGTTGGCTTGGTGGAGGAGGTGGTCCAAAGAACACGGGGCCAGAAGATGTATTGTTTATATTTGGGTTTGAATTCGTGTTTGTATTCATGAATCCTTGGTTGGTTGAAGGCAGGTTGTTTGGATCTTCGACCGGGTCAGAGAAACCGAAGAAGTCTGTATCGTTGTTATCGGTGAAAGACATTGTATGTGTTTCTAGATGTCTCTCTTCTTGAAATATAAGAATCCGAGTATAGCATCCTTTGAGATCAAGATCTGTGACTGGTGTGGTTGTATAAGCAAGGAAGAAAGTTGTGTTGCGTTGAAATAGAGTAGTGTGACAAAGGTGAATTTCTGAAAATACCTTATACTGTTATACAACAGAGTGACTTAGACCACCTGCAAAAATTCCTTCATAGAACAATAACAACAGAGACTGCCTCCTCTTCTCTTCTCTCTTCAAATTTCCTACTTTCCTCCCTCGATCACTCTGTCTTCTCACAACTCACCCTGAGGATATATATTCACCATTACCCAACAACTCGTCCTTAGGGCATACAGCCATCCATCATGTAGCGCAACAAGTCTCGAACTGGACGTGCTTCAAAACCAGGGGTTAAACTCTGCATATCACGATATTGCTCTGATATGCAGTGAATTTGTCAAGAAACGAATTTGTCCCAGGATGAACTGCCACTCGCAGGAAACCCCAGGAGATCGATATGAAAATAACTTACTTCGGCAGCCTACCTCCTCCTTACCTCATCGTCAGTTGTGCCTCCTCATCTACTATCACCTTGGCGATCCGGGCTACTATATATTCTGCCAATATCCCTTCTTACCTCCCCGAGCTTTTTAAACTCCCCCTTCACTTTCACCTCCATCAAACACTTATCAAAAGCAAGCTTTAATCCAACTCTAGCAAAATGAAGCTCCTCCATTTGCCGTTGCTTGCCATGCTCCAACTAACCCACGCCATCTCCTGCATCTCCATGCACGGCATCTACACCATTGACAATGCCGTCACCATGGAGGTTACCGAGTATGGCGCCGTCCAGTGCAGCACAAATGGCAAAAAAATCGCACTCGCCTTTCCCATGGCAAACATCGCATGCAAAGCACCCTACCGCGCCTGGATCAAACCGGACATGACGAAATACTACTATAGATCCCCCACCTATGCTTTGACGGATACCGAAATAGACGTGCACATGAAATGGCTGGACACTTCGAAGGCCCAATTCTGGGCAAACCTATATTGCGATTGTGGCGGTTACCAATGTAGGTGTTTACCCCATCTGCAGCGAGTGCGAGGATTAATGCGTGTGAAATAGGCAAGGGCAACAAAAATGAGGGATAGTTGTGCACCTCCCGTGTATTCTCCGCACATTGGGCAGCTGGAGTTCATCTACTATAGTTAGCTTTAAAATGACGATTGAAAGTGTTGTTCTCACGGTTATGTTAGTTTGGATATGAATAGGCCGCTGGAAGACGGACTTCAGTCATTCGTTGCAAGTAGGAGCACCTCACTAGAGGATATCAATAGGAATCACAATCACAAAGACAAAACAAGAAAAACGCTGTCGTAGCAGCATCTGCTCCTCGTTGACAGTAAATCACCATAAAATCCTCATTGTGCATCATACGTATCTGTATACGCTTGAGCAGCGGCATGCTATGCAAATAACTCCTTGAACTCTTTTACCCCGTGATATTCACTTGGATATCTCCCATTGATACTGGCATCTCCATACATTCATACATAATTCTCTCTCCTTCAGTGCCTAGCGCTCGACTTCATCGACCGGCACATCTTCCAGGTCCTTGCCGACAATAGCCTCTGAAACTTTCCAGATCTGGATCAGGTTGTCTTCTGCAGCGCTGCAGACAACCCAGGGCTCGTTCTGGTTCCATGAGAAGTCAGCAAGATGGTTGGTGTGTCCACCGTGCATGAATAGACTATATTTTGTCAGTACTTTCGAGACCACGTGATGTAAAAGGGGTAATATGTCAGGGTTCAACTAACAGCTCCGGCACGCCGTCCTCAATATCATCTGGCAATTGCTCCTCCCCAACGCGGCTAAGATCCCAGAAAATAACGCGGCGATCATAACTGCCACTGCCAAGAATAGCTTCCTCAAATGGATGCCAAGCCAAAGATGTGACCTGGTCGTTGTGACCCTCGAGGGAGTGGATCATGCTGTTCAAGTTGCGCAGATCCCAGATTCCGATGGTCTTGTCGGACGAACCAGTGGCAACGATATGGTCAGAACCAGGGGCAAAGGCAATCGCGTTGATAGCGTCGGTATGACCGGTGCCTTGGAGCGATGACTTCGTGGTATCCGATTCGCGGGTATCCAGGATCTGGAGAGTCAGGTCGTCCGAGACCGTTCCAATTATTGACTTGTGGATGGGGTGGTATTGAACATCATTAACGATTGCTGCGTGGTGAGTGTAAGTCCTCGAGGGCTTAACAATGGTGTTGGTCGCTGTTACGGATTTCAGATCCCATAACCGGACGGTTTTATCTTCGCTACCAGTCGCCAACTGTCCCTTCTCATGGGGGTTCCAGCACAGCCCAAAGCCCTCTTTGGTGTGACCCCTCAGCTCAGCCTGGGCGGTCACCGTACCACTTGGCAAGCTGCTGTGCTTAGTTCTATCGAAAACCAATACCTTGCCGTCAATGCACATTGTTGCAATAATATTCGGGTTTTGGGGTTGGTATCTCGCTTTATTGACCTCTCCAGGGTGGTCGATCTTCTGCTCAATCGTCATCTTGATAGCGGGCGACTCGCCAGACGATGAGTTCCCATATCCTCCAATCTCTCCTTTCTCGTCGTCATAGTCGCGCTCGTTCGGAGTGATATTCTTTGGGAGCTCGACGTTGGCGATTTGCAGGTAGTTTGTCGCATCGTTTGATGTGTGAGTGCCGATAAGAAGGCGGTGGGTAGTGTAGTTCTTGTCAGGCAGTCTGGAAAATTAGAAGATGTCGGTGAATTGATGGAGGGGTAGACAAACGATTTGACGTCTGGGAACCATTGGGTTGTCAAAGTCGGCCATTCCAGGGCGGTGCTAATCATTCTTAGTTGCGTTCTTGTTATAAGGCTGCGCCAGTCGCATACCTCAGGATCATATCGTATAAAAATGGGCTGTTTTTCTTCCATGTCTTATATTCTTATGCGCATGTCAGCAAGGCAATGCTCCATCGTCGCCTTGGGCGCCGTTTACCTTCGTTGATGATCTTCGCCTCAGTATCTGCGTCTTGGACGTCTCTGTCGGCGACTAATATATAAGTTAGATAATGCTTCTTTCATTTCCCACATCTCCCTTAAATTCTAGAAGATGATCCGTATTGTCGTAGAAAGACAAGGTTTGCGATTGACTTACTGTCCATCTCATCCCTGGCATCTGCTGCGGCTGCGGGGGCCATGATTCTCAAGGGCACACTGCGATTGAGGTTAAATAAAATAAAAGAACCGCAATAAAGATTGAAGTGTTGTAAGGGTATGGCAGTCCCCAAAATCACAGAGGGGTAGTCGCAATAGGTTCTTTGTTAACAAAGAGCTTTGGTGGAGGTTGACGCGATTTTGGGGTGAAGCGCGTCTAAAGTGGCCCATGCTGTGCGGTCGCAGGCGCGGGTTTGGTAGTGGCAACCTTAAAGGCCTTCCAAGGATTATCAGCCTATCGCGAGGCTAGCCTGAAGGGGGGTGCAACTTGACGAACTCAAACGTCAAGACCCAGAGTCATAACGAACAAATGCCAGAGTCATAGGCTTCCTCCAAACAACCTCTTACCTGTCATATCTTTACATACGCAGTCATTATATTTGACTTTTCGGTTTCTTCAGGAGTTATAGGCTTTTGATCGGTTTATATAACAGTCCTTACATCTGTTGTCGCCTCTTTCAGCGCAGTCTACGCTCAAATTCGATTTCAGATCACAACCACCACACACCTCGCCAGGTCGATATAACTACAGCACTTATAGAAGGGCTATAAAGCGACCGCTGCGATGGGTGTTCCAAAGTTCTTCCGCTGGATGAGCGAGAGGTACCCAGCTATCTCTCAACTCATCGCGGAAAACCGCATTCCAGAATTCGATAACCTCTATGTATGAACCCTGCCGGCCGCATGTCAGACTATAATGACATTCCTGTGTCATATACTAACTCTTTATTAGCTGGATATGAATGGTATTATCCATAATTGCACCCACAAAGACTCCGACGATGCGACTTTCCGTATGACCGAGGAGCAGATGTTCATTGCGATATTCAACTACATCGAGCATCTTTTTGGAAAGATTAAGCCGCACAAGCTCTTCTTCATGGCCATTGATGGGGTTGCCCCCAGAGCTAAGATGAACCAGCAGCGCGCACGACGATTCCGCACAGCTCTCGATGTTGAAAATGCTCGGGAAAAGGCGATTCGTGAGGGGAAGGAGATGCCCAAAGAGGAGGCTTTCGACAGCAACTGTATTACGCCAGGGACAGCGTTCATGGCTAAGCTGACGGAGCAACTCAAATACTTCATCAACAAGAAGGTGTCGGAAGATACCGACTGGCAGGGTGTAGAGATTGTTCTCTCTGGCCATGAAGTGCCAGGAGAGGGAGAGCACAAGATTATGGAATACATTCGCCTGTCGAAAGCACAGCCAGATTACGACCATAATGTTCGTCATTGCCTGTACGGTTTAGACGCAGATCTTATTATGCTGGGTCTGTTAAGTCACGATCCTCATTTCTGTCTTCTTCGTGAAGAGGTTACTTTTGGACGACAGAGCAAGCAGAAGTCGAAGGAGCTGGAGCACCAAAATTTCTACCTTATGCACTTATGCATTGTACGAGAATATTTGGAAATTGAGTTCCAGGAACTAAAAGAGCCCGGGATTATGGGCTTCCCGTTCGACCTGGAACGGGTGATTGACGATTTTATTTTGATGGCGTTCTTCGTTGGAAACGATTTCTTGCCCAATTTACCCAATCTGCATATTAACGAAGGAGCGTTGGCGTTGATGTTTAAGATCTACAAGTCTGTCTTACCAAAGGCCGGCGGATACCTTAATGAGGGCGGAGTTATCAACATGCCGCGGTTAGCGATTTTATTGGAAGAGCTCTCTCATGTGGAGTACCGTTTCTTCGAGTCTGAGAACTCGGATGCAAAGTGGTTCAAGGGCAAGCAAATGGCAAAGGTGGATGTCATGGAGAAGGGCAAGCGCAAGGGCAAGGTGACGATGACATCGGCACAAAAGGATGTCTGGAAGTTGGTTAAAATCTTTGTGAATAACCGATCGCCAGAGCCGCTCGACTTGCCTTCTACCCTTCCTGCCAAGGACCGGAAGTTTGTCGAGGATCTGGCAGATAGCCTTCACTTAGACTGGAAGACAGTCGAGGATGAGAATGGTGATCGCCACCTACAGCTTTCGTTTCCTGCGAAGTTAGAGCAAGACGATGACGAGGAGGAAGAACAGGACGAAGAGTCCCAGCTTGCAATCCTACGGGTTGTCAAGCAGTACGATAACGCAAATGTCGTTGACGTGAGCGCCGAAGAGGCACAGGCTGAGATGGACAAGAAGTACGAAGAGAAGTTCCAAGAGTGGAAGGATAAGTACTACGACGGGAAGTTCGAGTGGAAACGCGACGATGAGACCGAGCTGACGAAGCTCGCCGAGAACTACGTCCAGGGGCTCCAGTGGGTTCTGTATTACTACTACAGGGGTGTTGTGTCATGGCCTTGGTATTACGCTTACCATTATTCGCCCATGATTTCAGGTATTCTGTTTTTCCACGTCTCCTATATTTCAATGCTAACCTGCTTTTAGACGTCATCAAGGGTCTGAAGGCGGATATCAACTTCAAGCTTGGCCAGCCCTTCCACCCATACGAACAGTTGATGGGAGTCCTACCTGACCGCAGTAAGAAGATTGTACCAACAGTTTATCACGAATTAATGACGGATCCAAAATCCCCGATTATTGATTTCTACCCTCGAGATTTCGAGCTAGATATGAACGGCAAGAAGATGGAGTGGGAGGCCGTTGTGAAGATTCCATTCATCGATGAGAAGCGACTACTATCGGCCATGGCACCGAAAAACAAGCTGCTAAGCGATGATGAAAAGGCCCGTAATGAGTTTGGCGTCTCCCTGAAGTTTACCTACGCTCCAGATTTGGACTTCACGTATCCCTCGTCGCTGGTGGGAATCTTCCCAGATATCCCGCACTGCCGCTGCGTTGAGAACATCTTTGATCTCCCAACCATTGAGGGATTGGAATATTTTGTTGGTCTCATGGGAGACGTCAAACTTGGAGAGGATGCCTTGGCTGGCTTCCCTAGTTTGGCTACGTTGCCGTACAATGCTGCCTTGGGTTTCCACGGAGTGAATGTCTTTCAACAGGATAGTCGCAACGAGAGCTCAATCGTTACCTTGACGGATACTGAGACGAGGACAAACGTCGAATATGCCAAGGCAAGACTTGGTCAAAAGGTGCATGTTGGATACCCTTTCCTTCAAGAGGCCAAGGTCATTCGTGTTTCGGATGAGCTGTTTAATTACACTCTCCCAACAGATGGCTCGGCTCATGTTGTTTCTACGCCTCACGGCCCTCGCGAAATCGAAGACTTCCGCAGGAAGGCAGAGAGAATCGAGAACGTCTACAGCAAGCGTCTTGGTATCATCATCGGGCCAGTTGAGTCTCTGACTCACGTCGACATGTTGAAGGGCATGAAGAAGACCGATGCTGGCGCTACGGTCAAAGAATATGCTTATATCGCTGGGGTTGAGACTGACTATGCATCACAAATCGTGGTCGATGAAGTCGCCAGCGAAGACCAGCGCTTTATTGAGAAGGCAGCCTTACCTATCGAAGAAGAATTCCCTATTGGTTCTAGAGCCTTCTTCTTAGGAGAGTTCAACTACGGGCGCCCGCTCGAGATCGTTAAGCACAACGAGAACAAGGCCGAGATCTGGCTGTCGACTGTGCAAGGTCGCGAGCCAGAAGTTGGCCGTGAGGTCGTTGCCAGGTCTGAGAAGATGACCCCGTATATGCCGTCATATGCTGTAGCAAAGCGCTTACAGCTTCACCCGCTGGTCCTTAGCAAGTTGACTTCTTCTTTCACGGTCAATGTAAATGGATTGAGAGTCAACCTGGGACTTAACCTGAAATTTGAAGGCAAGAAGCTGAAGGTTCTAGGCTACTCCCGTCGTGGAGATACCGGTTGGGAGTTCAGCGACAAAGCCGTCAATCTGATTTCGCAGTATATGATCAGATTTCCGGAGTTTATTGCTGGAATTCAGCGCAAGCCTCAAGGCAATGAGTACGATGGCTCAGACTTCTACTCCGCTGACTCCGCCAAGGCGAAGTTGGCAGAGATTACTGCTTGGTTGAAGACCATTGAATCGAAGAACTTCGACAAGGTTCCTATTGATGCACAGCAACTCGACTCTGACACAGTCAAGGCGATCGAGGCTACAATCGATGCCATGATCCAGAGTAATCCGCCACCGGTTGGTAAGAAACTGAAGGGCGTTCCGCGGAACGCTCTCATGAAGCCATCCGACGCTGAGCACCGCCTTGGCCACCAGAAGTTTGGCCTTGGTGACCGCATCGTGTACGTCCAAGATTCCGGACGCGTCCCAATTGCCACACGCGGTACAGTGGTTGGCATCAGTCGCACCGCTCGCACGACTCTCGTCGACATTGTCTTCGACCATACTTTCATCAGTGGAACGACTCTTGATGGTCGCTGCGACCCATTCCGTGGCTCTACCGTCCCCGCGACTTCAGTGCTTAACTTGTCAAACAAGCAGGTCATCGCTGGCTCCAAGGCTGCAGTCGAGAAGCGCCCCGCTCCTACTTCGCAGCCACTAACCGCCAATGGCGGCTATGGGGCTCCAACCGGACCCGGTGGCCGTGGACAGTATCGTGAAGCCGGCGCACCGCCACCTCTTCGCGGCTCATACCGCGGTGCTGCGGCGGGCCAGGGCAACAACTTTGGTCGTGGACGAGGCCGTGGTGGACTTGGCTTCGACAACGCCCCTGCTACACACTCTGGTATGGCTATTCGCGGACCAGCAGCGCAGACCAATGGGCAGAACTTTGCGCCGAGAGGCCGAGGTGGTGCGGACGGTGCGAGGGGAGGTAGAGGGGGAGCGCAGTCGTACAACGCTATGCCACCCCCAGCCAGCTTGGATGCTGCTGCTAGCCGTGGCAGAGGACGCGGAGGCAGGGGACGAGGAGGTAATAGAGGACGTGGTGGCGAGGCCCGCGGAGGCGCTGCTCCGACGCAGGCATAGATGTAGGCAAATGGGTTGTAAGCATTCAAGATGCATGGTTATACGGGGGTTTGTACAGGCTTGACGATGGTATGAGCACTTCACGATGTCGGATGAGTACCATGAAAAGCATCTAGTGTAGCATAGCCGGGGGAAAAAGTCGTTGTTTTTTGTTATTTTAAAAGGGGTAGAAACGCAATAAAAAAAAAGAAAACTGTTTTATAATAAATATGTAATATGAATGCCTTTATTGAGATTGTAACTACTCTAACAACCATTGGTATTTAGCGCCCCTCTTCGATCTATCGTCACCGTTTTCTAGTTCTATAAATTGCAGTTCCCTCTCTCGAGCAAGCTTAGCTGCGTTCTAACTGTCGTCGTCAGCCCTTCCTCGTGCCGATTGTCGAACCGCCTTATAACTCCTTCATCATAATATAATCCGTCTGCACAATCGTCCCAATCGTAAAGTCATGACCGCCCACCCTTCTATACCCCAACTTCTCATACATCTTTTGGGCATTGTGATTCTCCTCCCAAACTCCAAGCCAAATATGCTTAAACCCCTGATCTCTCGCCATATCATCTAATCTATTGGCAAGCAACCTCCCAACTCCTTTCCCATGGTGAGCAGGATGAACATATATCCTTTGGAGCTCCACCGTGTTCTCAAGGTGGGAAACGCATGGCTCAATGCTGCCACGAGTTAAGAGGGCAAAACCGACAACGGTGCCGTCCTGATCCGATGCAACAATCAAATCCTTCATGGGATCTTTGAAGTCATTCTCGGTTGCTGATACGCTGTAGGAATCTTCTAGGAATGACTCAAGCTCATTTGCGGGAACTGAGTGGCCGAAGGTAACACTGAAAATGTGTGCTCCAAGTTTGGAGACTGTGGGAATGTCCTCAGCATTTGCTTCGCGGATAATGATTGATTGGTGAGGAACGGCCGCCATGTTTGAAGCCGATGTGTAGTGAAAGTTGTTGTAAAGGAGCCCACGGATGTATATGGGGAAAATGAATGTGAGAACAGCGAAAGATGTTATATATGCTGGAGGCACAAAACCATATCCACTTCCGCCCCGTTTTTTCTAACGGGATCGCCACCATTCTACGCCTTCTACTATAACCCCAGGACCGACTCATGCCGCCTAAAGACTAAGAGGGACCGAGTATAGCTTAATATTCTATTAAAATAAAATAGTTTGTCTTGTCAAATTCATTTCTTAGTGACAGGCATATTACCTTGTCTACTTGGACTTATTTACTTGAATTACGGTTACAGTGAACAGCGGTCTGGTCCATGGTTCTTCCGAGTTTTGGTTGACACGGGTAGATTTATTTTATGAGAGTTTAATAAGCCACAGAAAAAATAATTTGTGCCTTTGCGACCTTTTCTTCTTCTAAAAACGTATAGACCATTCTTATATTATTACAACTGTGACTAAAATCCGCATATGCTTACACTCGTGAACCTTTATTATACCTGGTATAAACCAGATAATGACGTGTTTGGTCAGCGTCGGCATACGTAGCAACTAAGCGAACGCTGAAGTTGGTCTGTCCTGTGAACGACACCGTAATCAATTCACGAACAACAATCAACATAGTCCGACTATGATGATCGAGATGCTGACATCAGGTTGAGCTGGTCCGCACATTTTAATCCATCTAGTGGGAAAGAAGGAATCATCGATAATGAATAATCTGTCGCTACGCCGTCGGGCTGCGACGATGGAGGTGATGGTTTCCGATCTGTGTCCGTGTCGGTGAAGGAGGACATCACCACCCCAGATGAGGAATGGGTCAAAACAGATGCAGATATGATTTGGTTTATATACCATTGACCGCAGACTTTCCTATCCACCTTAAACACAAACTTCCTTCGACTGGTACGACTGCAGTCACCGATTTCGCCCGTCTATGGCACCTTACCCTCGGCATTCCGGTAATATTCACTGCGGCAAAGCTGGTATACCATGGCGCCTGGAGGGGTTGATAAAGAGGGCGCACACAAAGGTTGTTGGGTTGTTGGACGGCGCTGCGGGCAAGTTGTTGATCGGTTCTGATGAACGATGGTTTGACGTCTGCTGCCGGACAGGTCCATAGTCACTAACCACACTGCTTCTGATGGCTATTCTCAGTTTCATATGGAACGTCAGCTGGAGGGCATACCGGTCTTATATGGCAGGATACTGGAGGAACGGCATGCTGAGCGTGCTTGGTTGGATTGGGGTTACTGTTAACCATGCATGTCCTACGACTTGACCGACCGCCTTTTGACCATGAGTCCCCGCCGCTCCCACGATCCCAAGTTGTACCCATCTACAACTCGCGGGTAATAATGACCATCGCGCCACTCAGATGGACTCTGAATGAGCACCTGCTGGCTGACAACTTCGGTATCCGGCCATCGTTTCGGCGGACCCTCCGCATTTGCCGCGCCATATCGTCGCTGCCCTGAAAATGGGTGCACCTCCGAGGCGCAACGGGAAACCCAGAGATGGCAAGATACAGTGAAGCGTTGGACATTCAAGAATCACCTTGGACAAACGCCACAGTTACGGTTCCTTGTGGATGCCAGGTCATCCATGGTTCGTGTACAACTGCCCAACAAGTCCCAAGTCCAGGGGTCTTGGGGAATAGTGAGCTCGTGGATTCACAGATCACCTCTACATGACTTGGAGATTGGCGGCCGTAAACCTGTAGATTAGTTAAATGCTCCGTGACTTGTACTACTCATACCGACGGGCTGGGGCTGAGGATTAAGGCTTAGGCCTGCAGCATCGCTAAAGCGGCAACTCTACTCTGGCGGGAATTTGGTGCTGGGCACCTCAACAGTTCGAAGCTACACAACTTCTCAACGACTGAACTAACAGTAAGTCTGACTCGCTGGAAGATTCATTCTCGACAACGAATCTATCTTTCTCTATTTTTTCGTTTCGCTGGGACAACTTCAACTTTCAAGGTTGTCATCTCGATACTTATCGCTCGCCGAAGCAGCCGCCAGGGCGAATCCACCAGAACTCGGCTAACGCAGAGCCGCGCCGCGCCCGATCTAGGTAAAACTCATTGACATGACAGACAGACATGCCTAGTCCACATTTCACCACACGAGATGTTGCAATGAAAAACAGCTGGAGCCACGGTGACGACCGCAGAGATCGAGGTAGTAGAGTTGATCGAGGAGTGACACGCTCGCACAGATCGCCATCACCCACCGGCCGGAGACGCGATATTGAAAGGGAGAGGGGGAGGGACCGCGAGAAGGCGAAGGAAGCTAACACTCGCTCCGACCGTAGAGCCAGGAGCAGAGACCAAAGCAGAGACAGGGACCGCCGACGACCAACCTCTCGATCACCATCAAGAGCGATTCGCGAACGCAATAAAGGTCGTGAGTTATTGGATTCTCGAGCTTCAGGAAAATCAAGGCGAGAAGGGCACCAAGGCTCGTCAGTTGGGAAGCGCGGTTCGAGTCGGAGTCCGTCGAGGGAAAGAAGCCATCGAAAACGCCGGAGAGACACAAGTCGAAGTCGCGAAAGGCGTCATTCGACATCCAAATCGGTGTCCCGCATTGAAGGCTCTCGCCACGAGACATCTCCGAGTCGAGCGAACTGGCCTCGAGACAGGCGTTCATCCATCGAAGCGCCCGAGAACGATAAGGGCAAGCTTGCAGGACCTGACAAGGAGGAGCGATCGAGATCCCCACGCCGGGATACGCTGCCTTCGCGTGGACCGCTTAGCCCCCCAAGAGAGCCTGCCGACGCCCGTAATCGAAGTGTCAGCGATCGTGGTAGCACGCATCGCGAGCGTCGCCAGCGTCACCGGTCCCCACACCCAAAGTCATCCGATCAAAATTCACGGAGGCACCGATCGAGATCTCGCGATAACAGGTCACCAAGACCAGACAGACACAAGTCATCGGGGTCGACGTCGCCCAGGCCTTCGAGAGGTCGCTGGGAACCGGGGACGACATCCTCCAGCCTTTCAAGGCGTGGTAGGCCGTCCCGCGACGAATACCGTCCAGATCAGCAAACTGCATCTGGGCCCAATAGCATCGACGTCGAAGATACAAAAATGAATGGGCGTGGTGGATATGCGTATGGACCAGGCTACCATAATCCGAACCAGATGCAAGCAGCTTTCCCGCTAAAACCTCAGTACAATCAAGGTCCCGCAAATCAGTACTCGCAATCACCGCAGCATATTTCTCCTAATTCATCCTATCACGGGTCCCCGCAGCAGTCACCCTATCCTGCTGGTAGAGGAGGGGGATGGGGTCCTCCTCAAGGACATCAATATTCTCCACAACAGTAAGTCCTTTCCAATTAAAATGTTATTAATGAACAACATATTAACAAGTCCTCCTAGGCAATACCCTCCAAACTATAATCAAGGCTACCCTCAACCAAATGGCCCCCAAGGCCCTCCACAAGGCAAATACTACCCTCCACAAAACCACTCGCCACAGTATCCTGGACCGGGTATGCAACATCAACCGCCACCACAGCAGAACTATCGTGGCGGATCTCGTGGCGGATTCCGAGGTGGGTTTAGAGGTCGTGGTGGTGGCGGTGGACACTTCCAAAACCTCCACTGGAATGCCGGACAGCAAGGCGCTGGCCGCGGCCAGAACAATAGTTCGGGCGAAGTAACTCCTCAGCACACATCCTCAACGGGGCCGCCCTCCCAGGACTTGGTTCCTACAGCGGGGCCCGAGGAGACGAAACATGCGGACGACGTTGAAGAGGAGGATCTATTCCGACCATCGAAGGACCTGCAAGTGGAAGATACCTCGAAGAAGACGGATGTTGAGGATGAAATGCCTCCACCAGATAGGCCCACACCAACTAGTGCTCAGTCGAACAAGTTTAGCTTCGCATTCAAGGCATCCCAAAAAGCTGCTCCAGCTACACCGAAGCCCGAGATATCGCAGAAGCTAGACAAAGTACCCGTACGCGGGCCAACCAAGATAGATCCAGCTCACAATGCGTCACGTCATATCCCGACTGCTCCTGCCTCGTCAAGGAGACATGACTACCGCGACTCTCGTGGCCATCGTGAGCGGGAACCTCGTGAGCCTCGCGACCATCGCGACCACCGCGAACCACGGGAACCACGCGATCGGGACCAACATCGGGACCAACGAGAGTTCCGCGAACCTCCGCCTTCTAGGGAATTCCGAGAGCCCCCTCAATCCAGAGAATTCCGTGAACCTCCAGCAAATAGAGAGTATCGCGAGCCACCCCCACCCCGAGAACCACCTGCACCTCGGATGGTGAAGAAGATCATGAGGCGATTAAAAACGAAACCTGTTCTCCCAGACGAATTTAAGAACTCCGATTCTGTCTACTTCAGGAAGCCAGGCAATGAATCTGTCGTAGGGTCTGGAACCTACGGCAAAGTGTTCAAAGCCATTCATGTCTACACAAAGGAATTGGTTGCCCTGAAGAAGATCCGTATGGAGGGCGAAAGGGATGGGTTCCCAGTGACAGCTGTGCGAGAGATTAAACTCTTGCAGTCACTGAAGCATGTCAATGTCGTCATGCTCCAAGAGGTTATGGTAGAGAAGAACGACTGCTTCATGGTCTTTGAGTATCTCTCTCACGACTTGACTGGACTGCTTAACCACCCAACTTTCAAACTCAATCCTGCCCAGAAGAAGGATCTTGCGAAACAGATGTTCGAAGGGCTAGACTATCTCCATCGACGCGGTGTTCTCCATCGCGACATCAAGGCTGCGAATATCCTCGTCAGTAATGAAGGTAAACTGAAGCTTGCTGATTTCGGTCTCGCTCGCTTCTACGCCAAACGCCGCCAGTTGGATTACACTAACCGTGTTATCACTATCTGGTACCGTTCCCCCGAGCTTCTGCTCGGCGAGACACAATACGGACCCGCGGTAGACATTTGGAGTGCCGCCTGCGTGCTCGTCGAAATCTTCACACGCCACGCCATCTTCCCTGGCGACGGAGGTGAGATCAGCCAGCTCGATAAGATTTACGCCATCCTCGGTACGCCGAACTCGCGCGACTGGCCCGGCCTGAAGGATATGCAGTGGTTCGAGCTCCTGCGCCCGACAGCCCGCCGACCGAACGTGTTCGCGGATAAGTACAAGGAAAGAGTGACGCCCGCGGCGTACGAGCTCCTCGAGGCGATGTTCCAGTATGACCCCGCGAAGCGTCCGACTGCGGGCGATGTGCTGGAGCATCCGTACTTTGCCGTCGAGGAGCCGGCGCCACAGCAAGCGATTGAGCTCCAAGCCCTAGAAGGCGACTGGCACGAATTTGAATCCAAGGCTTTGCGGAAGGAGAATGAGAAGCGTGATAAAGAAGCGAGGCGAGCAGTCCAGAAGGAGGCTGCATCTCGGGAGAAGGAGCGCAAGAGACCTCCTTCTGACAGCGAGGCATTGGAGAGGGACGCAAAGAGGGTGCAGACAATGCCACCGCCTCCGCCGCCGGAGAACGCGGGCGCGTGAGGGCGGTGCAAGCATTATATTTAGGTGTTGTGAACGACGAGAAATCATTGGGCGCGGCTTGGCGTGGGTGTTATATGGCGGGCGGGTTACTGTTGGAGCATTATGCGTATGAAAGCAAGCATATCTAGTTTTTGCATTTTGGCATGGGGAGAACTGGTAGCGGGATATGTATTTATAATGGATAAAGGAAAGCGGGTTTGGGTTTGGGGTGCTGTATCATATCGCAACTATTGCTTGAGATGCACATAGGCTATAATTTAAATACTATTGAAGCACACTCTACCTACCTGTCTTGTGCAGCATAAAGAATCTACAGCTAAAATTGAACTAGCATACTGGAGAAGATGAAAGTTTATAGCTTGACTCGATCGTATACTGGATATATAACAAAGAAAG
Organism: Pseudogymnoascus sp. VKM F-4246; assembly: GCA_000750735.1. Taxonomy (NCBI): domain Eukaryota; kingdom Fungi; phylum Ascomycota; class Leotiomycetes; order Thelebolales; family Thelebolaceae; genus Pseudogymnoascus; species Pseudogymnoascus sp. VKM F-4246. The sequence continues at coordinate 16,092 of JPJU01001390.1, forward strand.
GCAGCTCTAGCCTTTATTCTCTACTCATTGCTACATATATTCATAGCTTCGCCTTATTCACCCCTTTCCATTCCATCTTCCTAAGCTCGGCCCTCTGAATTTTCCCACTCACAGTCCTAGGTAAAAACTCCAAGGGCACAAATTGGATCTTGCGCGGATACTTGTACGGCGCTGCATTCTTTTTGCAGAAATCTTGCAGCTCTTTCCTTAGTGAGTCCTGGTCCACGTCTTTGTATTGATTGGTCAGTATGACAAAGGCCTTGACGACCTCTCCTCGGATTGGATCTGGTGAGGAGATCACGGCGGATTCCACGACTGATGGATGGAGTTTTAATGTTGATTCTACTTCAAAGGGGCCTGTAAAGATGGCTCGTTAGTAATTTTGGCGGAGAATAAGAGAGTGGGTTTCGAAAGGGGTAACATACCAATGCGATATCCAGAAGAGTTGATAACATCGTCAGACCGACCAACAAACCAAAAGTAGCCATCCTCATCCCTCCTCGCCTTGTCTCCCGTCAGGTACCACACTTTTTTCTCTCCATTCTTGGTGAATGTTATTTCTCGTCGGCTGACTGTGTTATTATCATTTAAATATCCATCAAAGATGCCAAAGAAGTCTTTGCTGCCTGATATATCATTTATCAACACTGCCATTTCTCCTTCCTTTCCCACTGCAGTTTCTGACCCATCTGCGTTTATTATGGAAAGAGGGACTGTAGGTGCTGGCTTCCCCATGGAACCTGGACGAATTGGAAATCCGCTGAAGTTTCCACAAAGGAGAATTGTCTCCGTCTGACCGTACCCATCTCGTATTTCCATGCCGGTCGTTGCACTCCATTGCCTGATAACCTCATCATTCAGAGCTTCTCCAGCGGCGGTGCAATGCGAGAGCGCCTTCGGAGGGAATTCTTTATAAAATGACTTTGCATCTTGCAAGATAAGTTGGCGATATGCTAGTGGAGCTGCACACATGGTTGTGATAGGATATCGGTGAAGTATCCTTAGAAGCCGCTGAGGGTTGAATGGCTCCCGGTCATCGTAAATAAATAGACTAGCTCCGCAATTCCATGCTCCAAAAAAGGACCAGGAAGCTTTACCCCAACCTGTCAATAATTAGCTTATGGCAATACTACCCAGCTATGGTCGGGAATCCTTGACCTTGCTCTGCGGTATTCCAAAACAGTTTGCCTGGAGCTAAATGATACCAGAACTTGGCTGTAGAAGTGATAGCTGGTCTCGTTAGGTATTTACAATATAGCTGCTTGTAAAATGAAACTGACCTAATGGATATGAGACCTGGTTATGGCGCACCATCTTCGGCGGGCCAGACGTGCCGGATGTAAAGTAGACCAGGGCCGGGGAATTCCAATCCCGTCTAACATCTGCCACGGAAGCATCCTCCCCGACAAGTTCTAGAGATGCATAGAAAGAAGTTGCGCCTGGGTGTAGGACGTCACCCACTTGCAGTACGGTGTGAACTGATGGGCACTGATCCCGGGCTTTTAAGAATTTGGCAACGCTTGCACCGTCACCCACAAACACTTTGGCTTTGCTTTTGACGCAGCGATACTGAATGTCTTTTGCAGTCAACAAGACAGTCGCCGGTGAGATAATTACCCCGCTACGAATAGCTCCAACGGCGATTTCCCACCTTTGTAGTCCAATTAGCCTCATCAAGTAGGGTTTTCAAGAGCGGGGTTTCTCACCATGCCGGTACACGTGGGACTATCATAACCATCGTCTCACCTTCTTTAACGCCTAAACGCTGTAGCAAAACGGAAACCCGATGAGACTGGCGGGAGAAGTATTTAAACGTCAAGGATCGCTTTTGAGACTCGTCTTTTGATACCCAATTCATAGCCTCCAAGTCGCCGGGCTGGGCCGCCCAGTAATCGACAACATCTACGGCAAAATTGAATGTATCTGGTCGCTGGAGCACAGCATCGTAAAAATGTGCCATGATTATCTGTGGAAGGTTGGTGGATTCGTGGATGTACGGATAGTGTAAAGGTAAATGGATAAATCAAATATTGAGGGGAAGGAGAGATGTTATAAAATTGCTACCCTTGGTAAGTTTATCATTTATGAACAGGGAACCTGCGATTACGTCCGTGCCTGTTACCGTCTACTACCCCGCATAATGATTCCCCAGACCGAACGTTGCCCACAGTGGGTGATGGAGGGTGAAGATCAGAGTTGGAGAGCGCTTTTGGGCAATTGGTTCGGCAACTACTCGGACCGGGGGTTATGGTAGATTTATTAGCACCCCCAGTTGGTTCCTAGCTACCCCCGCAAGTTTCCTACAATCTGGATATCGGTATATGCTTCCTGGATGCTTCCGCCCTTCTATCATTTTATAATTTCGCCCGTGTATTTTATATAAAACTACAGCCCTACCTGCATAGCTGCATTGTAGACTGACGTTTCGATGGAGGTGCCCTCCTATGCCAATGTCAAGGTGGAGATTTTGAACCATGGCATTGTTGCATTGGTGACATACAACCGCCCGCAGTCTGGCAATTCACTGCATCCCAAAATGCTGGCAGAGCTTGTAGCTGCTCTTAAGTGGATCCATAGCAATCCCGCCATTCGCATTATGATCCAGTCTGGTACTGGTACATTTTTCAATACTGGAATGGAATTGGTGGACGGTGATGGCATGTCCTTCGCCCGAGGATCTGATTTCCACGAGCTGAACCGCATCATGATTCTATCGGACAAAATACTCATCGCAGCAGTCAACGGGCCTGCTGCAGGATACGGCGTGAGCAGTCTAGCACTCTACGATCTGGTCTACTCCGTTCCCGATGCCTACTTCTTCACGCCCTTTGTCAAGTGGGGGATGGCAGCCGAAGCAGCCTCAAGTTTCTCATTTCCCAGACTCATGGGCCACCAGAAAGCCGCATCGCTCTTCCTGGCAGGAGACCGCATCACGGCGCAGGAAGGTGAACAAATTGGGCTCATTAGCAAGATTCTACCGAGGGAACAGTTCTTGGCCCAGGTCATTCAGATTGCTGCGAGAATTGCGCAGTCTGCGCCTGCGTCTCTGCGGGCAACGAAGGAGCAGATGCGTCAGCCGGTGAGGCAGGAGTTACTTGATGCCAATGACCGAGAATGCGATCTGATCCACAATGAGAGATACGGCTATGAGGAATATCAGAACGCAGTGAAGCAGTTCCGGGCTGAGCGGCTTGCTAAGCAGAATTTGAAGGGCACAATAGTTAGGGGCAAAATATAATTGAATGAATACATTAATGCATATGTCACGTATAAACTGAGCACGATAGGGATAGGGAACCCATTAGGCAAACATTGCCCTCGCAGTTCTATATGTGTTTAAGATCCGGCCCATGAGATCCGCTACCCCCCCGCATTTGTCTACCCCACTTCCCCATCCTTGAGAGTGGTGGGGGCCCACCTACCATCCCATCTTTTTGGAGAAGCACAATGGACCCCTTCCCATGCCACTTTCTCATCTCGTCTACAATGTTGAGGCCAAGAGTAAAGTAATAGGTATTCTGCCAGAAGACAGAATAGACTTCAATTAGGGGATTGGTCTACCTGGTCTCCTTCTCCTCGCGATACTAGATCTATGCCGTTTACAGCCATTTACAGCCATTTACAGCATCCCTATTGTGAAACTTTGCCTCGTCTTCTATCAGAGAGAGTAATTCTATCGTCACCTTGCTCCTTATAGTTCCAAAGATATATTATAAATGCTTTATTCGTTGATCTTGTTAGGCTACCACGAAACCTTCCTGTTTTACCATGAGTCCAATACAACAATGTCTCCGAAGAAGGACTCTTTAACCAACAGAAGCGTTGGGCAGACTCATGCTGGATTCCAGGAGGATACATTTCATTGCATTCAGGCTGCCGCTAGTATTGTTATCTCTCCTGAGATGTTCGAAAAAATGTGCCTAACGTCTATCAAGGGAAACTATCGCTTAAAATTTGCCAATCTTACACTATTGTAAGCCTTGCCTGGGCAAACTCAACTAATCTTGCAATATTTCATACCGAATTCTGACGCCAGAGGCCTCGTTGGCCTTGTAATAGCCTTGATGCCGTTGTGCTGTGCCTTGATGGGCTGGAGAGGCGCAGGAGGAGGCGGCGCTGCCGAAATGTGATCCTCCCCCAGTTGGTTTACTTACATATACACGGTCTCAACGTCACTAACAACTATACAAAACATATGGCCATATTATTGGTTTGGAGGAGCCCTTTGACTCACTGCAGGTGTCCTCAAACTTTTCCTTGGGAACACTTTCCCCTTCGTTGTTCTGACTTCGTTCGGTGAGATCCATTGAATCTACAATCATCCGCTTTTTTCTTTCCTACCATATACTGTATACCTTTTAATATACAGTGATAATATTCTGTCCTCATCAAGGTGGGTTTTTCCTCAACCTTGCGACTACCCCCACGATATACAGGCTGCAGGTGCAGCTGCGTTTATCTCTGCAATATGCAGTTGGCATGTCCTGCTCTCGCAACCACTCGAAGCTCTAGATTTCCCAATTCAGCTTCCTATTGGAAATCTTAGTGGGTTCATCGGAGTCAAAGCCAGAATATGGCAAAGAAAGATCATTCTCAATTGGTATAGAATCGTCTGAAATATCCTGCGCGAATACAGCGTCGTTTATACTGGCTATGGATCTTATACCGAGCTTCACATAGATCGCATCCATAGCAAATGATATCAATGCAATTCCAAAATGCTTATTTCCACTTCCATAGAGCATGGCCATCGGCAGATGGTATGATTAGGTCACTTCTACAGTTGCCAGTGTAATAAATCAAATAATTTCTAGACATTTGAACGCCTCTTGTATCCATATACATATTTATACATCGTCTCAGCTCCTTATCTCTTTCCCTTCTTCTTCTTTCCGCCCTTGTTATCTCCTGGTCGTGTTCCGAGCCTCGATCTCTGGTATGCCAGGACGATATTCTGGACGCTTCCCATATCGTGCTTGGGCTTCCGCATGTATGTCAAGCGCGCGCGTCTCGCTCTCTTCTCACGTCTTTGAACCACCTCTATTCCCTCAACATTTGGCGAGTAGATCTTGTACCACATCTCCACACCAACTCTCGTAAGCTCGTTGCGCAGGAGAATTCCAGTGTCGACGCCTCGGCGGCGGATGTTGATGCAGACGCCTGCGAAAGGGTCGCCGTTTTTCTGGCGGACAAGGAGAATATCGCCGACTTTGGCTGCTTCGGGGTTGGCTTTGTTGAAGAGCTGTGTGCGTGCCCCCGTAGGGTCAAGGACGGAAATTTGTTCTGCGTGAAGGTCGCCAATTGGGTTCTTAAACTTGGCTGCCGGAGAGGGAGGAGGCGGGTACGCCTTTAGCTTTCGGTTGACTACGAAGTATTAGCCGGCTGTCGTATCAATTGTACCCCGAGATAATTGAGAGACACAGCTGTGACAGTGTTTCCTCGGATGTAAAGCTTACCATGAGGAAGGCCTGCATCAACTGCTGCTGCCAGAGGGAGACCTCGGTTTAGGTCCGGTTTACGGTATGTTGTCAACGACCTGGCTATCGTCTTTTGCCGCCGAGTTTGCCGCAGGAGCGTCTTCAGGCAGCTCAGCGGACGCATTGTCGGTGTAAATAGTGAGGACATTGCGTTGGCTGGACAAGACGGTTGCCCTTGTCTGAGGTCACGACGGGTAAGTTCGTCCACCCTTCAAAATGTTCGCGATGCGCTCGTCCAATTTAAGCGATACTGCCCACATTTACTCACCGCCCGCCATATAAGTTTACGGCTCCAGACCTTCAATTTCGGTTCGTTCCTGAAAGGTCAGGGATTGCGCAACATTTACTCTGTCAATCAACGAATATGTCTGGAAACACGATTAGGAGAGCGCTCCCTCGGTTGGAGCGCACTTCGCAATACGCGGTTGGCCCATCTTCGGGCCAGCGCCGGGCCTTCACCAGCTCCCTTTCGCATCAAAAGCAGGGTAAGTCCTCACAATTGGCTCATGAGGGTTGAGTAGCTTCTAATACGACTCACAGGTTTCCCTACCTTCCAACCGACCTCTTCCCCTGAACTCGATAATATCCTCTCTAAATTTCGCAACACTATTTTCCTACCGGCGCATTTGTCGAAACAGCACCGCGATCTCGTCTATGGCAACAAGCATAGAAAAAACCTGGAGACTATCCCCGTGACGGTGGAGATTGGAGGGGAGGAAATACGTCTCAAGCATATAAACATGACAAAGGATGTGCCAAACCAGCGCAAAGCCCTCCGAGAGGCGCTAGGATTAATGAAGGACAAGAAGGACTGGGATAGCTTCCCCCTCCTGCTTGAGGGCCTGCATTCTGCGGGTCGTGTGACAGACGAGATTGTTCTGGAGCAGTTTGTAAGGATGGCTTGCACTGCTGGTCGTCAAGATGCCGTCCTAGAAAGCGCGCGGAGAGTATCCAAAACTGGGTTCCGGATCAACACGCGAGAGATTGCCAAGGTGGTGGTGTGGTGGATTCAGTATCGTGCGCTGGTCAATGGCTTCAGTCAGGCGGAAACCAAAAAGGCACTTTCGATGGCCGAGCAGATTGCTATCCTCATGGAAGACAGGGCACATGCAGGTGGAAGAGTTGCCGACTCCGAGGATCCAAGAACAAGCCCGGAGGTTATTGGCATTCTCCTAGAGCTAAGTGCCCTCAACGCAAAGCAGCAGGGGGGTAAGGACGAGAATGGCACTGTCGAGAAGTACGCCAAGAGTTTTCTTGCTAGCCTACGGGACAAAGAGCTGGAAGGAATGGTTAGGCCCCGGAAAAACGACCCGGCACGGGTACAAGAGGTAGAGAGCAACTCTATGTTGCAAACTCTCCCGCCTATCCTCCTTGGTGTGAGGACTGCGGTTTCGATACTTGACCAAAATTCCGACACGACCAGGCAACTCCGTGATCTGGAAACCAAGTTAGCTGGCCAAGTTGCACAGTATGTTGAGACATTGAAGGCGGTTCCAAACTCAGAAGGGCGAATGGGGCTTTGGGTATACGAAAAGGTTGCCGCGGCAGAGTAGAGTTGAGGATTGCATGTAATAACATGGTAGTGTACTGTATATTACAAACTTGTATATTTAGCCTTATGGAAGAACTATGTACTTTTCAAGATGCTTGGGAATAGCGCCCAGGAGCTTCTTCTCCTCCAGCCACTTCTTGGAAAACAGGCGATCGGCGTATCGATATGCGCCGTCGGCCAATATTGTTACAACAGTGTGACCCTTGCCGAGTTTCTCGGCTACCTCCTTTGCAGCAACGACATTCAAGCTTGAGCTTGCACCCAGATAGAGTCCCTCTTCATCTAGGCACCTGTAGACCATCTCAATGCTCTTCTCGTCGCTAATGTTCAGCGAGCCATCCAACGACTCGATATCAGGGCTCAGGTTGTCGGTGACACGGCCCTGACCGATACCTTCTGTGATACTGGAGCCACTGCGCTCCTTAAGTTGTCCTCCAGACTCAATATAAGAGTGCAAAACACTTCCTGGAGGGTCAGCCAAGAAAGACTTGACTTTGCCGTTCGAGACAGCTTTTAGGTATGCGGTAGTTCCTGCCAAGGTACCTCCAGTTCCTGTAGAGCAGGTAAATGCGTCAATCTTTCCGCCAGTTTGAGCCCAGATCTCAGGTCCGGTCGTCTCAACGTGGGCACGTCTGTTTGCGACATTGTCGAATTGGTTCGTCCAGACGGCGTTCTCGAGGCGGTCGGCATGTCTCTTAGCTTGGTGGTTGTAGTTCTCCGGGTTGTCGAATGCCACGGCAGGGACTGGGTAGACCTCTGCTCCCAGAAGGCGGAGAAGATCTATCTTTCCTTGGGATTGGGTGTTCGGCATGTAGATGACCAGTTTGTAGCCCTTCGACCGGCATACATGCGCGAGACCAATGCCGGTGTTTCCGGCTGTTCCCTCGACGACTGTTCCACCTGGCGCGAGCAATCCCTTTTCTTCGGCGTCCTGGACCACGAAGAGAGCAGCTCGGTCCTTCACTGATCCACCAGGGTTCATAAACTCGGCCTTTCCAAGAATTTCGCAGCCAGTCTGCTCAGACAGCTTGTTTAGTCTGATTAACGGTGTGTTACCAATTGCTATAAAGGGTCAGCTTAAACTGCAGTGTTTCGCCTTCAATTGTAAAGTCTTACCTCCAACGAGGCCCTTAACAACACCTTGGGCCTTAGAAACCTGGACTCCATACTGATTCTTGGATTCCATCTGCGCAGCTGTCTGCGCCGCCTGGCGAACAGACGTAGTGAACCGTCTTACTCCTAGCCTATACATGATTTCTCACAATCTTGACTATTTGCCAGTTGAGAGAATTGACTCCCGCCGTATTGCCGAAGTCGGAAAACAGTCAACAGGACGAGGATAGCACGGCAATCCCCGAGGTCGTTCCTGGTGAGTGGAGAGTGGCCGATTAGATTTCAAAGCACGCAATCGACCGGGGTAAGATCTTATCTAATCTATATTGCTAACCGCTTCCGGTCAAATGTAAACAGCACAACCCACCATCAACATATTCTCGTGGCAGTCGTGTAGAAGCCGTAATTACGAGGGCCGACGCGTCAAACACCCAACAATTTTAACTTGATCCTCGCGAGACAAGCACGGCAACTGGCGACTCCGCAGAAACGACGCGGAATATATCGATTCAATACAACCCTCACTTCACCAAACCTGGCGAAACTCCAGGCAGAGTAACACAAACCTACACAATGCCCGCAAGAGTAGCGGCATCTAGGTCCGCAAGGACGTCAACGGCAGTGTCTCACAAATCGTCGGCGCAAACCCTCAATTCGACACGGGCATCAACAGCATCGCGTGTATCCGCGCCATATGTGGAGATACCAGAGGATGTTCCAGAGACAGCTTTGCGAACGCAGATATGCGCAATATTTCGCGACGCACAGAAATCAACCACAGGACACCGAAAGCTAGTGATCAATTTACGAAAGATCCAGGAAGCATGTTGTTACGAACCGTCGAGCAAGCAGAAACAGACTGGCGCAGAAGATTTTGATGAGGACGAATTCAACTATGAGGTCACCAGATGCGTCGTGAGGGTGATGCCCGTGAAGAAGAGCGAGCCTGCTGGGGAGAGAGTTATTCGCTTTATCGGTCTATTTCTACGCCATGCCAACGATAAAGACAATGAGCTTGTTCCGATGGATGAAGATGATGCCGGAGCGTTAGTCGAGACGCCAAGCACGAGGTTGACATCCCAGGTGATGAAAACAGTACTCTCGCTTCTTACAGCAAAGGAGAAGTTTGTGAGATTTAGGGCTACCCAGCTTATCTCGCACCTAGTCAATTCTCTTGACTCCATGGATGACGACCTGTTCCAACTGTTGCGCCATGGGCTTCTCAAAAGAATCCGTGATAAGGAGGCCATGGTCCGCGTCCAGGCTGTACTGGCTCTGGGCCGGTTGGCTGGAAACGAGGCCGAGGGAGAAGTCAACTCTGACGATAGCGACGAGGAGTCGAGGGTAGGGTTGCTTGAGAAGCTTCTCGGCGTACTTCAAAACGACCCAAGCGCAGATGTCCGGCGCTCACTACTGGTTAACCTGCCAATTCTTCCCGCCACGCTGCCATTCTTGTTAGAGCGGGCGCGAGATCAAGACCCGGCGACAAGGCGAGCTCTGTACTCGCGACTTCTTCCCGCTCTTGGTGATTTCCGCCATCTATCTCTTGCTATGCGTGAGAAGCTTTTGCGGTGGGGTCTCCGAGACCGTGACGAAAATGTCAGGAAAGCCGCAGGCAAACTCTTCCGCGATAGGTGGATTGAGGATTGTGCGGGAATTCCAGAAGAAGCACCGGCCGATGGCGAGGCACCCCCTCCAAACTTTGAGGCTCTCCAAGAGCTGCTAGAGCGCATTGATGTTGTCAACTCGGGTGTTGAGAATGGCGTTGCGCTAGAGGCTATGAAGGGATTTTGGGAAGGCAGGGTGGATTATCGCGAGGCTGTCGTGTTTGACAACCTATTCTGGGACACTCTGAGCGCCGAGTCCGTATTTATGGCACGAAGTTTCAATGACTACTGCCGGAACGAGGGCAGCAACAAGTTGGAGGCATTGGTTGAGGAGAAGATGCCCGAGGTGACAAAACTCGCATACTACCTCCACCGATATATCAATGTCCTTGTTGACGCTCTGAAGAGAGTTGCTCAGCAGGTCCCAGAGGCTGACGAAGAGGAAGAAGATACTGTGGAACAAGAATTCATTGTCGAACAACTCCTCCACATCGCGCATACTCTTGACTACTCTGACGAAGTTGGACGAAGGAAAATGTTTGCATTACTACGCCAATCACTTTCTGTGCCAGATCTTCCCGAAGAAGCCACCAAGTTGATTATTGAGACACTCCGTGGCATATGTGCTGGCGACGTAGCTGGAGAGCGCGAGTTTGTCAGTATCGTTCTTGAAGCTGTCGCCGATATCCATGATACTATTATGGACGAACCAGTTGATGAAGACGTCGATGAGAGCTTCCACTCCGCAAGGTCAGAGGTCAGCGAGACGGAAAGCAATTCAAAGAAGTCGAAGCCAGAGATGAGTGAAGAGGAGCTTCAAGATAAGTCCATTAAGGAGATTATGGTGAACATGAAGTGCTTGCACATCGTTCAGTGCATGCTGCAGAATGTTGAGGGAAACCTTCAGCAGAATGTTGACCTCGTAGCAATGCTGAACAACTTGGTTGTCCCCGCAGTGCGTAGCCACGAAGCTCCGGTGCGCGAGCGTGGACTTTTGTGCCTTGGGCTCTGTTCGTTGCTAGACAAGGTAATTTTATCCCCATCCCTATTTTCTGTAACATTTATCTAACCTAGAAAATTATAGTCGTTAGCAGAGGAGAACCTGAACCTCTTCATGCACTTCTTCAGCAAGGGTCATGCAGCACTCCAAATTACAGCTCTTCAAATTCTCACGGATATCCTCACACAACACGGATCACATCTTCTCGAATCCAACCCACCCCTTCTTAAAGTCTACCTCAAGGCATTGAAGAACGGCTCCAAGGGCCCAGAGGTCCAGGCTGCCACTACGGTAGCCGTCTGCAAATTAATCCTCGGTCGCGTAATCCAAGATTCAGATGCTGCCAACGACCTTCTCAAGACCCTCATCGTCGCATACTTTGATCCCTCTACTCAAAGCAACCAAGGAGTTCGCCAGACACTCTCTTACTTCCTCCCAGTTTACAGCTACAGTCGTAAGGAGAATCAAGACCGCATGAGGTCTGTTGCCGTGGATGCTCTCCATGCGCTATACAATGTGAATGAAGGGCTGGACGATGAAGATGAAGATATCGAGATGGTGAGCTTGAGCGTCATTGGCGCGCACCTTGTCGATTGGACCGATCCAAGAAAGTGCTATATTCCCGGTAACTCGATGAGTATTGCGGATGAGGGCACAAAGAAGGCCGTTAACGGCGATGTGCACCTTGATCTCGCAAGCGACATTTTGGACCGTATGAATAATGCTACGAGTAAGTTTATCCACATCCATACATACTACCTGCATGGGTACTAACATCCACAAAGAAGAAGAGAAGAAAATCCTTGCACCTCTCCTTGGGAAAATACACGTTTCTGCTGCATCGTCAGAAGACAAGATCCGTGCACTATATGACGAAGTTTGCATCGCCGTCGAGGATAAGCTTGTCGCTGATGCCACGGGTCGAAATGCTTTGTTCAAAATCCACGTCAGCTTGGGCAAGATTGTGAATAGCCTAGCCCAGAAGGAGAGCCCGAAGGGCAGTCTCCCAAGGGATAGAGGCAGCGGAACCCCTGAAACGGAGGTAGGAGGAGCGGATGAGGATGATGATGCAGGTGATAGGACCGTAACGACAGTACAACAGGATGATGCAGATGAAAGGACAATTATGACGGTGGAGCAGGATGATGTCGATGTTGATGAAGATGAGGACACGATTGGGGCATTGGTCGATGAGCAGCTAAATGGAGCTGTTGAAGAACTCTCACTTATGGGCGAGACGAGTGTGTTGGCCACAAGGCCAAAGAGGTCTCAGCGGCCCCGAGATTCTTTGGTGGAAGAGCTCTTGAGTGATGAGGATCTGTAATAACGCATCAGGGATATGGCGTCTTGGTACGGTTTATGTAGTTGGAATGACTGGTATTCATAGGTGAATGATTAATGAAATTTATATGCCAGAATATATAATGTACAGCATTTTTTAAATGGCCCATGACAACTATCGACAATGGCCCAGTAAACAGGGACCTAGTTATTTATGTTCACGATTAGTTGCTATGATTTCTCGTAATGCTGATAAATATCATAAGGTGGATTTAAGAAAATATAACAAATATTATCATCATATGCACAATTTATATGGAGAATTTTATCGCGGTGGACAGTTATTAAACCTGAAATATAGAAGATCCACATATATGCAAATTATCCTAAACCTGATATTCTTTTCTTCAAGAAAAAGCTGCGTGCATAAATTTGTCAAAACGTTCCGAAATATCAGATCCCACGGTCGTCATGGTGGAGCATTATTCGCCGTCATCATTACTCGCCAATGCACGCCCCGCGCGTGGAGAGTCAGTTTCCGCTGCAGGGGTCTACCTTAATCCAGCTCGGATCACCAGTAAAAGTCCACCCGAAGATCTGCCCAGCGCGCACGTCCTCGCAACATCAAATTCTTACAAGCTATTCTCACAGCCCACCATCTTTCAAACATTAAAAAATCAATCTGCGAAAATGGCCCAAGAAGCTGAATTCCCCTCCGCCATGGCGACTGCACTCGAGAACTCCTCTGTTTCGTACGAGGACTTGGCGGACATTGAGAAGGAGTTTGACGATGCGGAGACCGAGATAAGTAAGTTGAATCGCATCCTTGTCTGATATTTCAAGAGAATATTTTCAAGCACTATTATGGTCGCATTGCGCCGTACAATGCGCAAAGCAAACCCGATGCATCCACAGCTTCCAAAACCGAGAATCGAGCAAATCTAACAAATCCTTATAGTTAGGCAACAAGTTGCGCTCACCGCACCCCTCTACGTGAAGCGCGCCGAGCTCCTCTCCAAGATTGAGAACTTCTGGCCGTTAGTCCTCGAGCAGGCGCCTCCGGATATCGACCAGTTCATCCAGCCCTCGGACTCCGAGCTCCTCCTTTCGTCCCTCACCTCCCTCTCCGTCGACAACTTCGAGATCACCAGCGCGGGCAAGAACGGTGACCCCCGCTCCGTCGCCATCAAGTTCGAGTTCGCCGAGAACGAGTACTTCGAGAACAAGGTCCTGGAGAAGAAGTTCTGGTACCGCACCGCCGCAGATGGCTGGTCGGGACTCGTCAGCGAGCCCGTCAAGATCAACTGGAAGAAGGACAAGGATCTCACCGGAGGTCTCCTGGACCTGGTGATCAAGGCCTGGGAGGTGGAGCAGTCTGGCAACGGCGGCGCCGCAAAGAAGGGCGAGCCGAACGATGCGCAGAAGGCTCTGCAGAAGAAGATCGAGGGCACCGGAATGGGTGGACTCTCATTCTTCTCTTGGTTCGGATTTATCGGCCGCAGAGTGACCGAGGAGGTGTCCAAGGAGGCTGTTAAGCGCGAGGCCGCCAGGCGCAAGGGCGAGAAGGTCGACGAGGATGAGCCGATGACTGAGGAGCAGGAGGACCAGGAGGATCTGGAGATGAGCCTCGAGATCTTCCCTGATGGAGATGACTTGGCCATTGCCATTGCGGAGGATCTGTGGCCTGGAGCTATCAAGTACTTCAGTAAGTCCCCCGTTGGAAGCTGCCCTTTTGTTCAACGGAAGATAGAGCTAACATGATGTAGCACAAGCACAGGAGCAGGATGCCCTTTCGGATCTGGACTTCGAGTCTGGTGATGACGATGATGAGGCTGGATCCTTCCAGGGACTGTCCGATGACGAGGAGGCCCCACCCCTCAAGAAGATGAGGAGCTAGATGCAGTGCGCAGGCAGCAAAAGTGTTTATTTTCGGCGTTATATTTCTAGTGAGCTGGAATACCCGGCCTAGTTCGACGAACGAGGCTCTTGGATACGGTTATGAGACTAGTGTGGTATGACAAGAGTTCAGATATAAAATAGAGCTTTAGAAATTGCATTTAATTTCTCTTATCATTAATGATGCCTCCCGTGTTTCTACTTAGGGGAGTTTATGTCATCCTCATCGTCGCCGCCACTATCTACCGCTGCATCAGAGTTCGATTCGGCCTCATCGTAATCAACCTCATCCTCGTCCTCATCCTCATCATGTCCTCCTTCATCGTCATCTTCCTCTATCATCTCATCCTCTTCGTCGTAATCTTGCTCCGTACCGTACACACTCGCATTTTGATCTTCCGTCATAGTTTCAACCGACTCTTCACCGCCTACTTTACTATTACCACTCACCGCACTACCCTCAGGCACAGCACTTAACCCTGGGATTTTGGCGCCACCTGCTTTCCATCTCCTAGCCGCCATTCTGATCCTCTTCTTCCTCGCCCCATTCACATTCTCCCCAACCTTAATACCGACCTTTTTCAGATCAGGCATCGGGATGGAGATCTTGCCACCCTTGGCTTTCTCCTCCATCAAGTCTGGAACTTTGAGGACGGTTTCAAAGGCTTCGTCTGGAACGTGCTTGCCCGCACGGATCGCAGAGATCTTCGTCCTCATCACAGCCTTGATCTTCGCCCATGTCCCGTTGCAGTACCAGCCGTTGACTTCGAGATCGCAGGTCGAGCGTAATGTTGACGTCGATGCGAGGCGCTGAATCATCGGGTCCGTGATGTCGCAGACCTGCCAGATCTTTCCATCGAGCGATAATTTCGAACCGTCAAAGATGTGACTGTCGAGAGAGACGTCCGTGACCTGCGCGCGCCGCGTATACTCCGACCTGATATCCGTCCAGGGCTGTCCAGGTACCTTCTCAACCTCGTCGTAGATCTTGAAGAACAACGTCTGGTAGAAACGATATTTAGGATCTTTTCGAGGATCCACACCGTATCGGATGATGGCATCGCGCCAGGGACCGCCGCGGAATTGGTAGCCCACGTACTGCATCGCTGGCTTGAGGAGATAGACACCTGGGGAGGCGCCGATGCGGTTCATAATTGCTCGGCGGGTCCATATTGGACGCTCCGCGAGGGCGGCCTGGAGTTCTTCGATGACAGAGATGAGGAGGGGATCGTCGGGCGGAGGGTTCGTTGGACCACTCGGTGTGACTGGGATGTCGTGGGCGACGTAGAGTGTGGCGAGCCTTGCGGGAGTGGAATGGTTGATGAGTGTTTTCTTCCCAGTTTGATGATCTGTAGTAACCCTGATTGTTGGATTTTGATGGTACCCCCAGTTGAAAGGAAGAGGGTGGTCTGTCATTGTTGGAGGCGGGATAAGCTCCGTCATTTGCTTTGGGCCACGGCTAGGATCGAGCTTGTATTCTTTGATCTTGTCCAGATCACCAGTCATAATAGTTTCACGAAATTTCGTCATATAGTTGCCATGGGTGGTGGAATAGTGGAAATCTGAGAGCCCCCTATACCGATGAGTCTGTTCGATAGAGCCCACAGGCTCAATGTGATAATATCCACGACATTCTCTTAACCTTTTCTGCAGGTAGCTAGGGTCATCAAGCCGTGAGTGTGATATTAGCCCTGATGACTGATCGCCATGCACCATTGGCTCGGGCTCTTCTTGCATGTCTGGGTGGTATTCAAAAGGATCTTGGGAGCCTCGTTTGCGTTTGCGGCCTGTCCTCTTTGGGATGGTGACTTTCAGCAACACATTATTGGTAGGTGCATTCTGTGACAGATTGGGAGGACATGATGGGTCCTCTGGGCGCAAAAACAGGGGCAAGCAACCGTCATAGTCTTCGGCATCAAGTATCTGGCGATATATGTCAGTCAATCTGTGTATGGGCTTGTTGAGGCGGAATGCGGGCACAAGCCCGAGCATGCTGCAAGTTTTGATAAGAGCAAGCCCCCAAGTATGAGCAACCAAGAAAATCGTCCATATGATCTGGCAAATCCGGTGATAGTAAAACCTGGCTTACCTGGGCTAAAGGCGCGCCTCTACCAAAAGTCTTCATGGTCATGTCGACATCGTTGATTGCCATTGGGTGCTCCACAGCAACAACCTTTCGCCGCGGCACCGTATAGACAGGTGAAGACCCAAAGGAAGCCATATCTCTCGCTTTTATTGAATTTGATCTCCCTTTGAAAGTGATTTACCAAGGCCTGCTTGAGATCTGGCTTTGGTCACGTGAACCTCCACAAATTCGGTACTTGGGGGCAAATAAAGCAGAGCAGCTATTAGTCGCACGATCGATGTATGCAAATACGGCAAGAGCAATCATATCTGCACCATGCTCAAGTAAAATCCAGCTTGCGTTATAAATTATGTCGTGTCGTTCTGTGATAAGTTGTAAAAGAAGCTATAAAGCGTGTCGTAATAAAGAGTCGCCATATAAAGTTGCTGCCAAGCATTGGTGGTAAGCTCTGGCGCTTCTCTTGTATGCGACCGTGCCATTGGCCAACCCCACCTGGGGTTAACATCACATCTGAAGTCCATCGGTGTACTGTAAACAGCCTCCTGCCCTGCAACTTCAACGACTGTTCACTTTAAACGCAGTCACGACTACGTTATCTGCAGGCTCCTGTCTTCGACGTAAAGACTCCTTGCCCAGAATTCCCTACACAGCCTCTCGATGTCGGCATAGAAGCTTCCATACATCGCTTGCTAGCACAAGATCTCGCAGCTGAACCGTGGAGGATTCAGGAGCTGAAGGGCCCCAGTCAAAGGTGAGTCTTGCACAGCAATCAATTGATGGAGATTGCACTGCTTGACAACGACTCACCCTGAACGGGCTGACAGTAAATCGACAGGTTACCGTCGAGACTCTTACTTAAGCTGTCGCATAACCATACGAAATTAGGTTACCGGCCACAACCGATAGCCCAGTCTCGTCCATCTCTCTTGCCCTCAAATTGCTATTCACAGAGCGTACAAGCCCTCTAAACTCATCGAGAGCCATTGGACCTCCGCCGCACATTTAAAGACACCAGGACTGAACAGAATAATTGACCCCACCAGGTCAGCCAAACCGACCCAGAACTTGGCCAGCGTATCATCTCCGGTACAACAGCCAGGATGAAAGGATTCAGGCAGAGAGTTGTAAGAGCCCCTTTTATCATCAATAAATTTCTGTCTAGTCTTGTAGCGGTCCGTGTATGGAATGTCTAACTCATTCAGCATGACCAGCTCTCGCGCTCGAAAGACCCGAACAAGTCCTCCAAGAAGAATAAAGATCCAAAGGATGGCACATCATCTCCATCGGCCTCTGGGTCTTCAAGAGAGCCCGGCCAGTCGCCAAGCGTTACACCTTCTGCTTCGACGACTTCACTAAACGACCCACGAAACAAGCCACTTCCAGCGGGTGATTCAGGGACTCCTGTTAGTGGACATACCGCTTCGCCGTCACTAGCGCCTGCCAACGCGTTGAATGGCGGACAACATGGGGTTATTCCAGCCGCGGATCGGTTCAACTCTGCTGGATCAAATTCTCCGGGTGGTGGAGCTCCTGGCACACCAAACAGGCATCCGATACTACCACCGAGCGTGATTATCAGCCCTAGTGCACCGGTATGCACCCAGCCCCGTTTGTGTTACCTCTCCTTTACTGACATGGTGCAGCATGTCCCGCCCCCAGGATCGGCAGAGACAATGCCTCACGATCTGGCACCCCCCAAAGCGGGCTCAAAGAACCTCGTGTTCGACAGGTTGCAGGCGACTCCTAAGGATGTACCAGAAGGCATCAGGACACCCAAGCGACAGCATTCATCGCGCTTTGACATATCTCCTCTCAGAGAGTTGGAGAAGCTCCCCGGTTTCCATGAAGTGCCTCCAAACAGACGTCAAGAGCTGTTTATGCAGAAAATTGACCAATGCAATGTCATTTTTGACTTCAACGATGCGACAGGCGACATTAAATCGAAGGAGATCAAACGGGTTGCCCTCCATGAACTTCTGGATTACGTTGCAAACAACCGCCAGGTAATTACGGATGCTATGTACCCGCGCGTTGTGGATATGTTCAACAAGAACCTCTTCCGGCCACTACCCCCGCCTATGAACCCACAAGGCGAGGCCTTTGACCCCGAGGAAGATGAACCTGTCTTGGAAGTTGCGTGGCCACATATCCAGGTCGTCTATGAGTTCTTCTTACGATTCATCGAGAGCCAAGACTTTAACACCAACATCGCGAAGGTATACATCGACCATAGCTTTGTACTGCAACTGCTTGAGTTATTTGACTCTGAAGACCCGAGGGAACGTGATTTCCTCAAGACGACTCTCCACAGGATATATGGCAAATTCCTCAATCTCCGCTCTTATATCAGAAGATCTATCAACAACGTCTTCTTCCAGTTCGTTTATGAAACCGAGCGATTCAATGGAATCGCCGAGTTGCTGGAAATCCTTGGATCGATCATTAACGGATTCGCTCTACCCCTGAAGGAGGAGCACAAGCTCTTCTTGACCAGGGTCCTCCTCCCGATGCACAAAGTCAAGAGTCTCAGCATGTATCATCCCCAGCTTGCGTATTGTATAGTTCAGTTCCTCGAAAAGGATGCTGCGCTAACAGAAGAGGTTAGTAACGTTGAATTGCTCTCCGCTATTGTATACTGACGAGATCCAGGTTGTTTTGGGCCTGCTGAGATACTGGCCAAAGGTGAACAGCACAAAGGAGGTCATGTTCTTGAATGAAGTGGAAGACATATTCGAGGTTATGGATCCTGCCGAATTTGCTAAAGTTCAAGAACCTTTGTTCCATCAGCTTGCGAAGTCAGTGGCCAGCCCCCACTTCCAAGTTGCGGAGAGAGCACTTTATTTCTGGAACAACGAGTACTTCTGCAACCTCGTCAGCGACAACGTCGAGGTCATTTTACCAATTATGTTCGCCCCTCTTTATGAGAACTCCAAGGGCCATTGGAATAGGTATGCTATCTGTGTCATCTAGCTTGGAAACATTGCTAATACACTGTAGAACAATCCATGGCATGGTTTATAACGCCATGAAGCTATTTATGGAGATTAACCCCCAATTATTCGACGACTGCTCTCACGAGTATACTGAGCACCAAAACAATGCAGAGGCACGTATGCAAGCTAGAGAGGACAAGTGGAAGGCTCTCGCAGAGCTAGCTCAGCATGGAAAGACGAACGGGGTCGCCACGCTCGGCGCAGTTCCCTCACGCCTTGATGAGATGGACCCGATGTCGGAAGACAACCAAAAGCGTCTGGACTCACTGAAGTTACAAGATGGCGACCGGAGGGAGAGGAGACCTAGCCTCCACGATCGTCAAAATTCGGTAGGAAGCTCCAGGAGCCAGCGATGATCTATCTATTCTGGTGTATGCCGCTCACCTGTGGCTGATGCATATGCCAGATTCTTGCGACTTGAAAAATTCTTGTTTCGATAGATTTTGTTGGGATTAAACCCTTTTTGGTTGTCCGCTACCTAGCAGACGCTTTTTCATAATGGGAGTTCGGACAGCGATGGTTCCTTAAGTACGAAACTCGGCGCCTCTCGGGCCTAAAGCTTGGGAACCGATAATTCTGAGAACGCTGGGACTATTTGGAGCTGCCGCAAAAACGCTCCTCAGCGTTGCTATGATGAGAGATGCAAAGGCGTCGACGACGTTAACGATCTGTTCTTTTTTTGATTGATTGATGATGAGGGAGGGATTGTTGGGTTCTATTCGGCCTTGCTCTGAATGGCGAGCACAGTAGGGATTTATGGTAGATAGGGACTTTTGACGCGGGCTTCTGATCCGTACCTACCTTTTACATGATTCATGATCAGGCATAGTGTTCGAAGCGTTTCCCCCGCGAGGCTGTTGAGTAGCAAATTTCATCATAGAGCTTTCCATTGTGTTGAGTCTTGGTGAAGTACCATAGGTGTTGTCAACCCTTTCTACAGACGGCAACATAATAGAGCTATGAATTGCTTCAGACATGATATAGAGCGTTGGCCACCTCAGTGACTGTACGCAGTATTACATCAAACCTTTCCATAAAGGCTATCTGCTGATGTGAGCGCTTGGCGATACATGAGTATGCCTAAAGTAAAGGAGCTAGAGTAGGTATCATCAGGCATAGTGCAAGAAACTCTGGGCAGATTATCGATCCTGACGTGCATCATCCCTTCAAGTATGCCATGGAAGTAAAGCCAACGAATAAACAATGCTCTGAGTCTTCATTATGTATATAAATTTCTTCAAAATCCAGCCCCAACTCCCCCAGTGTACAGTGTCTGGTTACAATACTAAAAGAAGGATCAACAATATAATAAGCACCACAATCAGCACCCCAATACAGCAACTGCTCATTGTTTCCTCGTTGTTTCTCATAACCCATCCCACCTTCTGAAGCCCTGTTTGAAGCTTGCCTCCGACTCGGTCCGCCGCCGAATCGACCTGTTCTAGTATCTCAGCTTGCTCCTCGAGCTCCCGGCCCATGTCATCAGCCTGCTGCCTCAGATTGCCCACAGTGCGGAACACGCCGTCAAGTTGTTGATCCTGATCATTCATAATGCGCTGCTGTTCCTGCTGTTCAAACTCCTCGTACATATCGTCTCCTCCAGCCGCCTGCTCCTCATCCATACCGGGTGGTAGGGGCTTGTTGCGCGACTTCGCCTGGGACATTTGTTTCAACAGCTCTTCGCGCATATCTTCGACTTCATTGCCAACCTCATCGACGAGATGCTTGCGCCGCACCACTTCCTCGATTTGGAGCCCATACTTGTGGGGGTCGGTCTCGACTGCCTTGACCGAGGAGACGAGGTCGGCAAGGTCTTCGGCTAGAGTTGAGAGGGATGACTCGAGCTCCGCGCGCGCTGAGGTCACCTCAGGGCTACTGGGATTCGGAGAAAGAGATCGGATGCGGAGATAGGAGGCGAAGAGGGGTCGGGTGGTATTAAGTTGGGATAGGACATCTCTGGAGGAACCGTCAGTAGGGTACATATGCGATCAAACCGGGGGGGCTTACGCTTGAACTTGGAGGAATGGGTCCTCCTCATTCATAGACGACATCATCCTCCAGTGTTTAGTGGGCTATGTGCCCCCAAGATTCGATTGTGTTGGTCGTTGATTGAGTCTTGTTGATGGGTACCTGGCATGTCCACGAAGCAAGGCTGAGGCCAGGAAGGCTGACGTTGCCGCAAATGCGGGAACTGCCGCAGTAACATTTGGCAGCTCTAAATTATTTTTGAATGCGCCCCTCACTTCAGAGAACTTACTGGATTTACCACGAAAGGGAGACTTCCTTCGTGAAGCAGCGAAGGTTACTATGGCGCCAGATAAGCCGCTTCCGTTCTCCTCGGAGTTTAGCACCGCAGAAGAATATGTGGATTCCTTGCTGGACTTCGCAACCACATCCACACTCTTCCAGACCCTGTGCGGTGGCGTCCATATCCTCGACTTCTTTACCAGAGAACCTGGGCTCTACGAATCTGTGATTCCGGAAGAATGGCACTCATGGCTGTCAAATTGCAGTTCTATGGAATTACTCGACGTGCTCATACGCGACGACTTGGATAATGTGTCTGGCCCGAGTCCAAGTCTGATACAGTATATCAAGGATATTCGGAAGCACTCTCTGCAACGGCAGTATGCGCCGAGGAAGCTCAAACTGAGCAAATTACCAAGGAATGTTGCCGTAGGAATGGTTCCCAAGAAAATCCACGAGGTCGCCAACTTCGCAGACTACGTGGACCGTCTCGCCGAAGACGTTGCTATACAAACGAACAAAGATATTACTCATTATGTAGATTTTGGCAGTGGGCAGAACTACCTTGGCCGGGCTCTGGCGAACCCGCCTTATAACAAGCACATTATTGCGGTAGAAGGCCGGGAGATAAATATCAACGGGGCGAAGAACATGGATATATTTACGAGTCTCGCAGAAAGAGAGGTTGTGATGCGGAACAAGAAGATATATCGGCAGCAGATGGAGGATGATATATCACAGGACACACAGAAGGAGAAGGAGGAAAGGATAGCTGCAAAGTCCCAGACTACACCAACGGAGAATGTGGCTGATTTCAGACCATATAGGGACCTTGCGACTATATATACGACAGGAGAAGGCCAAGGGTCTATTCAATATGTCGAACAGCGTCTGAATGATGGTGACCTTTCGGAAGTTGTCCCTCAAATTGATCAGGTGGACGTAGAGTTGAATCTCGCTGCCTCTGTGGCTGCCATCGGACTTGAGGATGGTAGCAGCCACCAGGGCCAATGCTGCCACGGAAAAAACAGCTCTATCCAGGCCAGCGGAAGAGGCAATTCCAAAAAGAGCCTGATGACAATATCTATCCACTCTTGCGGAAATCTCTCGCATCACGGCATCCGCTCCCTCCTTTTAAACCCCTCGGTCAATGCAGTTGCCATTGTTGGCTGCTGCTACAACCTCCTCACTGAGCGCCTCGGCCCACCCACCTTCAAGAATCCCATCCTACGCCCAAATCTCCAGCCTGTGAATGCTCGCACGGCTCGTGAGTCGGCAGCATTCGATCCGCATGGCTACCCGATGAGCGAGCGCGTTGCAACCCATAATGGAGATGGAATCCGCCTGAACATTACTGCTCGCATGATGGCCGTTCAGGCACCGCAGAACTGGACTGAAAAGGAGAGCGATGCTTTCTTCACGCGCCATTACTACAGAGCGTTGCTACAGAAGGTGTTTCTTGACACAGGTGTCGTTAGCGCCGCACCGTCGCCTCAGGATAGCGGAGATGCTGGTTCAGAGTCACCCAAGAATGACCGCACAGATCCAGTGATTATTGGCTCATTACGGAAAGGATGTTATGTGTCTTTTGTGGCTTACGTTAAGGGTGCCGTTGAGAAACTTACCCGTGATCCAGTCCGTGGGAAGGAGATTGCAGAGAAGATGGGGTCTTTAACAGATGAAGACATTGAAGTATATGCAAACAAGTACGGCCCCAGGAAGAAGGAACTCAGCATAATGTGGAGTCTCATGGCTTTCAGTGCTGGGGTTGTCGAGAGTTTGATAGTCACTGACAGGTGGTTGTTCCTGAAGGAGCATCCAAAGTTGGTAAAGGACTGCTGGGTTGAAGCCGTTTTCGACTACAAGCAGAGTCCTAGGAATTTAGTTGTGGTTGGTATTAAAAGATAAAATCTAAAGCCATTACCATCAACTATTTGCTGAAGTGGTCTATAAAATATGTAGTGATAAATTGTGTTGACAGGACCCCACTATTTCGACTTTGACGTGCGTCAAAAAATTGTCTCTCCGTTTTCCCTAGAAGACAAAGTATTGGAAGCACAGGTTATTCACAATCACACGGGATCATAGGAGAATGTAGAGTGACTGTAGCAATTGCATGACATTGAAGCTATGTAGATATATAACTGAAGAAAGAAATTTGGATGTAGTTCATAAAATGAAACTGACTCAAGAATAGAGTTCCTTGGTCGGAGATTAACGACAGAACAATCTGCTCTCAGAACAAAGATAGATACCTCAATGACATAACGCCAAAGTGGTATCAGTACATCGCCGCTGCCCTATCCTAGAATGACGGCAAAGCGATGTTTTGATGTTCGTTGAAGAGAGAAGAAGCCCAAGCCTT
The DNA here is from genome assembly GCA_000750735.1 of Pseudogymnoascus sp. VKM F-4246. NCBI lineage: Eukaryota > Fungi > Ascomycota > Leotiomycetes > Thelebolales > Thelebolaceae > Pseudogymnoascus > Pseudogymnoascus sp. VKM F-4246. The sequence continues at coordinate 39,709 of JPJU01001390.1, forward strand.
CGCCGAGAATTTCAAACATACCATCGCCCACAAGCGACAGTCACGTGACATTGAAATGGCCCTAAAATCCAGCCAATCACAGCTGATATATTTCAATCGTCACTAGTCGGGTCCTCGGTAACAGTTGATATCGGGAATTCTCGAGCCTCCTCAGCGTGTTGATTGGAGTCCTATACCACACGGCGCAACCTCCTTGCCATTGTCCGATTGAAGCTGCAACGCAAATCCGAGTCATCAATTGAGCCACAATGCTTGCGCAGAGAGCTACGCAGCAGGCGCTGAGGCGCTGTACGTTCTTCCCCGGTCCAACGCAATGACGATGCTACCTACCTCCGGCATCAGACAGACCCAAGGAAACAGCTGCTAACACAACTCCCATTTAGTCGCCCAGCGCTCGGTGATCTCGAAGAACCTCGCCGCGCCCGTCGCCCTCACATCCCAGATCCAGACCCGGTACGACCGTCCCCTCCGCTCCTCCTCTCCGGTCTCCCAGCTCCCGCACCCCTACTAACAACCTCCCGCAGCCCCGTCGCAACCCAAAAGCTCACCCCCGCCGACTCCTACCAGATCCTCGTCGAGCAGCGCCGCAAGCGTCCCGTCTCCCCGCATCTGGGCATCTACCGCCCGCAAATCACATGGTACGCGTCGATGTTCAACCGCATCACGGGTGTCGTGCTTTCGGGAAGCTTCTACCTCTTCGGAATCGGATACCTGGCCGCGCCCGTGCTGGGACTGAACTTGGGATCTGCGTCGTTGGCTGCTGGATTTGCCGCGTGGCCCATTGCTGCCCAGATTGCGACGAAGTTGACTTTCTCGATTCCGTTCACGTTCCATCTCTTCAACGGTGTTAGGCATTTGGTGTGGGATACTGGACGCCAGTTCACGAACAAGGCGGTTATCAGGACTGGATGGACTGTGGTTGGCCTGACCGCTGCGTCGAGCTTGTACCTTTCCGTCTTGGTTTAAGGTGGTTTAAGGTGGTTTAGGGGGTGTGTGTAGAGAGGGATTGCATTGATCATTGGGGATTGATTATTGGGGACGGAGTTGCCTGTATCAAGATAAAGAACAGATTGTGGAATACATATTTATTAAATCTAACTCGAGAACTCTGGGTGGGGAAGGGGGGAGCAGTTTAGTGAGCAGTGCATTAACTGGCAACGTAAACGTGAATCTTTTAGGAGTACTACGGAAGGCTAGCATCTTATGACAAGCTGGCCCTCAACCCCCCTATCCCTATTCCTGCCTGCATCAAAGTGCTTTTTGCACAAATCCCACCCCAAACTCCGCACGCCATTACATGCTTCTGCGCCTTCCTCTAACGTTTCCTTTGCCCAATCATGCTCGACACTCCAGAATCGCCTTCTCAAGCTTATGGTCGCCGAGCTTGGTGATTTGGGCCCCGATAATAGGCCCCACGCACTCCTCAACCTGTGCTGACAGCTCTTCAGCACCGTTTCCATTCCCGTTTGCCAGGACCGCTGCGTCCTCAGCCAAGCTCCTGATTGCCTTCATCAGGGCACCGATGACCATTTCCGAATCGAGGGGACTCTCGGTTTGTCCCTTGGCCAACACAGAATTGTAGGCTTTCAGGTTGGGAATGATAAGCATGCGCACCGACTCTGGGCCACCCACTGCGACCAAGCCACTGATGGCGCCGTAGTGCTGATCGAGCGGCTTCTTGGGGTTAAGGAAGTACTTGAGAACAGTGCGTGCCAGACGCGGCTTGAGCTGCTGGCTCGACTTGGCGTACTTCTTCGCGACGTGGCCAAGGAGAGATGCGGAAAACTCGCGGAGCTTGTAGTGATCCTTGACCTCCACGGGGGTGGCGTTTGTGAGACCACGACCGACGAGACATGTGAGGATGGAGGAGCAGAGGGTCGTGGTATATGGGTCGATGAAGAGGCGCTCGTTTCTTGTGAGAGCAGAGGCAAGCTCCATCATTGTTTGCAAGACGAAGATGTTCTTCGTGTTGTGTGTCACCTTCTCAGCAATGAAATTCACGAAATATGGCACGAGTTGCTGGAGGGATTCGTCGTTCTCAACGCTGGCGAGAGCAGCGACACGGAGGCGGACAACGTCATCATCGGGATCGGTGTCGAGGATGGCGGTGCGGATCTTCTCGAAATAGAGCATGAGCTCCTTGGATAAGATGTGCTTCACTTGAGGCTTGAAGCCGACATTGTCGTTGCCAGTTAGAGCAGTCAAGGTCGGATTAGCATTAGCGCCCTTAGGGACCAGCTCTTGTGTCCTTGCTTCAGCAGTAGTCGGATTTTGTGGTATTGAAGGCTGGACTCCCTCCACAGCGAGCCAGTGTGCTGTCTATAGTCAGATCGCTGTTACGAATAGCAGAATAAATGACATACCAGTGAATGAAATGTCCCTTGGCACCTTGGGCAGGGGCGCATTAATGAGTTTCTCAAAATCCACCTCCTCATCCTCAATATAGAATAGAGGTTGTCCAGGGCCCAATGAAGCCTCCCCGAATCTGAGTGGCCGGGTGGATTCGTAGCCATACAGAGGCTCAACGTCCAACACCTTCAAGGCTTGTGATATATCCTGCGTTCCCAACACAGTCCGTTTCCCCTGCTGCATAAATCGCGTCGCCTCCACAATAACCTGTCCCACGCGATATTCAACTTCCTGCGATAGTGCCCTCACGGCCTCTTCACCCAGTTGTGATATGCCGACTGACTCTGCGACATCGCGAACGTTGTCGGCGTTCCACACAAGTTTCTGGTCCGCCATGTTGACAAGACGTAGTGGCGACCGGCTAGGTAGCCAAACCTCTCGAGAGGATCTTTCAGCGTATGTTTAAGGATAAAGGCGCCTCTATCCTTGTTGAGTGTGGTCAGCGATGGAATGGCTTGGTTGGCGCAAGGTGGTGAAATATTCCAATGGTGAGTTGATAGTGGCTCCTCAATGATTCCACAGAAATTGATCTCGACTGCGATCCTATCGCAATATCAAAGACCTTCCTAGGTGCGCATTTCCGAGTAACCGTTGTGCAGACCGTATTATGACGACGATTGAGTATGATCGCAATCGCTTGGAGGTCACTTGAAGCTCGGCCGACAAGGCTGAGATCGCAACGGCGGCACTAGTGGCTATCGCGTCGCCCCCCTCGGCGGGCGGCACTTTACGCGACACGGCCAGCACATGAGCAGGTAATACGCCGATACAAATTGCAAAACTCACGTATAATCCCAAACCATGGAAACCACAGAAGCCAAAGGGCGCGGGGCCTTTATTGTAGTGGAGGGTTTGGATCGGTCGGGGAAAACGACGCAGACAAAGAGAATCGAATCGGCGCTCGTGAGTGAAGGTTATAAGGTCAAGCTTCGGCGATTTCCTGGTAAATCCAATCCCTTCGGCCCGCTCGGAGTCTCACTGACATTTGTTTATAGATAGAACTACTGTTATTGGGGAAATGATAAATAACTATCTTCAAAGTAAATCTGATCTGGAAGATCACGTTATCCACCTCCTTTTCTCAGCAAACAGATGGGAGCTTGCGTATGTTTGCCTCTAGGCGTCGTTTCTTAGGTCTTGGTGCATTCTAACACAACCCCAGGAAGGAAATTGAGAAGGACGTCGCAGATGGTTATGCCGTCATCTGTGACCGTTACTACTACTCTGGAGTAGTATACAGCGCAGCCAAGTCCAATCCACAGCTGTCATTACCGTGGGCTCGGGAGCCAGAAGTGGGCCTCCCAAGACCTGACCTAGTCATATTCCTGGACTTGGAACCCGAAGTTGCTGAGGAGAGGGGCGGCTACGGAGACGAGAAATATGAGAAGAGAGAGATGCAGGAGAAGGTTAGGAAGCTATTCCACACGCTGAATGACTCGGAGGAGGAGGAGGCTGCGGATATGGTCATATACGACGCAGGGAAGTCGGTGGAGGAGGTGACAAAAGACATCCTTCAGTCTGTTAGTTCTGTTAGCCTGGCTGTCAAGCAAGGTCTTCACCCAGAGCTTAGAAAGGTTGGAAAGTGGAAACGTGAACATTGATGAGTAACACATAGTCGCACCATTCCATGTGCAACAAATTGTAATTGTGAACATTTGTGATAGAGCCGTCTCTACTGACAACCTATCCACACTAATGCCTCCATGCAAATACACATTCTGTGTCGAAGACAACGCAATGTATGGCGTTAAGACCAAGAAACGCCGCTCCTGTGCTAGGTGTTGAAGACCGCAAAACACTCGTAATCCCAAAACGCCCGCAAAAATAATGGTCCAAAAACATCTCAGACATCCACCATTCCAACCTTGCTGATACAAAAACTGGACCTCCCCATATCTAAATAGGCCCTCGATACATGTGAAACAAATCACCTCCTGTTCAAGCCGAGGAGGCTGAAGAACTCATTCCTCGTCTTCTCGCGCTTCTCGACGCAGCCGAGGACGCAGCTGGTAATTGTGGTCGCGGAGGTCTTCTCAACGCCTCTCATAACCATGCATAAATGGCTGCTTTCCATCACGACAGCCACACCTTGTGGCTTCAGGATGTCCATGATTGCGTGAGCAACATCCTTGGTCAAACGCTCTTGGACTTGCAGTCTGCGGGAGAACATGTCGGCGATACGGGGTAGCTTCGAAATTCCGATAACGTCTCTGTCTGGAATATAGCCAATGTGCATCTGGTTAATTGGTTAGCTGTCTGTTGTCACGGATGGAACTTGGTTTGGGTAACAAACCTTGCCTGTGAAAGGCACCAGATGGTGCTCGCAGAGAGAGAAGACCTCAATGTCCTTCACAATGACAAACTCGTTGTGGCCCTCGTTGAAAACCGCATCATTGACAATCTCCTTGATGTTCTCTTGATACCCCTTCGTGAAGAAGAGCATGGCCTTTGCATAACGATCCGGCGTCCCGAGCAGGCCCTCGCGATTCGGGTCCTCGCCGATGCACTCGAGAATAGTACGGACGGCACCAGCAATCTTTCCCTGGCGCTCCAATGCCTTCTCTGGTGATTCTTCCAAGCGTGCCACCGTTCCGATACCTGGGAACAGCGTCAGTGACAATCCACTGGGTCGGGATATACACGGTGGCGTAACTTACTGGGCTTGCTTAATCCCTCAAAATCAATGCCCGGACTCGGTGACCTGGTCTCGGACTCGAGCTCCTCGGGTGGCGATACGGCATCTCTAGGATCTCTCGGGGCCTTTCCGATACTGTTGCGGCGCTTCCTGGCCTTGCGACGGCGTCTCCTCTTGCTGGTCTCTTCGTTCTTCACTTTGCCGTCGGGGGGCCCATTGGGAGTTGGGATGCGCGAGACTTCTGCCGGAGTAACGGGCGCAGAATTTGGTACCCGTCTCTCAGGGTTGGCAGAGAGTTTTACCATGTTTGCTGGCGATGGCATGGTAAAGATGGATGAGACGGAATGGGGGAGAAGTGGGCGAGGCCGGAGTGAAATAATTTATCTATATGACGACCCCGCGGACATTTTGGCAAGGCTAACGTCGGACTCATATTCCGGGGGTCCACACCCACTTTTGACTGTAAAGAGACAGGTAACAGGTTAGTCGGGTTCGCCTCTCCGATAATCTAGTTACTATAGTAAGTTCCCGATAATTGTTCGGCGTGGGGTATACGAGTGATTTACTGGTTTAACCTGGATTTAACATGGTTTAAGATGGTTTAACGAGTAAGGTACTACGACTTGCTGGTGTTTGCTTGGGTCGCCTTGTGTTGGAGTATATGTACCCCCGTTTCACCTAAAAGTCGAAGAAGAAACTATACATGCACAGCTTACGGACTCATGTCAGCAACGGCCGGCGACATCTAGATATTTACAAAGGTTAAGATTGTAGGATTGACCCTATTCGCAAGTAGCTAATATGCCAATTATAGCCCTGAGTAATTGAGGCCTCCATTTTTAATTACAGCTTCTGTAAAAACCGTTCTGTTGTGCATAGTACTCCTGTACTGTACCTTAGCTAGAATTTTGGGTGGCACATGCACTCTAATTCTTAGCTACAGTACTTCCTGTGCCTGCCTTCTCAGCCTCGTCCTTTGACGCCTCTGATTGGATCTACCCAACTGACCTCTTTCGCCCATTTCATCCATCTCGTCCATATCATCCACGGGCGCGCCTCTCACTGACGACTATTCGACTCATTCCGCCAGTTCTCAACACGTACAGATCCGTCAAAGCTTGCGCCAGCACCTCTACTATCACCAGCATCAAAGTCAAATCTGGATAAAATTCACCTAACGCGCGAGGCCCTGTGCCCGTCGACGTAACAGTAACACCCACCTCAACACCACCACCACCTCAACCTCACCTCACCTCACCTC
>JPJU01001394.1:0-13008 GCA_000750735.1 Pseudogymnoascus sp. VKM F-4246
GGCAACGAACTCGGCTTGTCGGAGGAGCGTCTTTCGGGTCTCCTTTCCGGTGGGCGTCTTCTCTAGTTCTATCATAAAGTCATATTCGACCTTTGCAAAGAGCTTGCGGTATTGAGGCGGTTGTCCAGCGCTCTTATCGTCGCATTCGACCATAAGATACCAATGAAAGTAGTTGCCGAGCATGAAACTCTTTGCGGCACGTGCGATGAGGAACTGGGCTAGGGAAGAGTCTGCCTTGGGCTCGTCTGTCGAGTTTGGTGTTTTGTGCTCGAACTTGAGGGCCTGGACTAGCTGGAGTAGATAGAGTAGTAGCTCGTCGTCGTCGGATTTCCGTAGGCGGTCAACTGCGTATGCTCTCACATCTGAGTTATCGAAGCTTGGACCCAGGAGCTCAAGCGCATCGTCGACGTCGATTTCAGTCCACTTGGAAAGAAGTTGAACAGCTTGTCTAGCTTCACTATTATCTTGCCAGTTGACTGATTTAACAAACTTGGTCAACGCCCTCTTATCTTTCGTTAGATGATGCCTAAACTTCCAAATCAAGTCCTTCTCATCTGGCGACAGGGCATGGGTCGGAGGTGATCCAACAATCTGATTTAACTCATCACGGAATCTTGCGTTCGGCCTTAGGTCGCGGTCCATCGCTCCTGTTCTGTGGCCACGCACAAGTCGACGATGCTTGGTTTCTGCAGGATTGTCCCGGGAGCCTACTTCAGGGTCATATATACGCACAAGGCGTCCTCCAAATGACCCATCATCAGCTTCGCCATCGACGCCTGGCCCAAAGTAGACCGCTGGTGGTGGCTTAAGAATGTTGTTTTGTGACGAGGACAGGTGTTGCATCGAAGATATCGGCGGAGGTGGGTATTCGTGGTCGGAAAAGACGACTGGGAAATCAAAGCGTGGTAGCTCAATATGCAGCGTGAACACCTCGTTCTCGATATCTGCTTCAACTTCTCCGTCGAGCGTGGTGATCTCGCCCTCCATTTTCGAACGTCTGTTCTGTAGCGACTTGGCCGACGGGCTTGACGAGAGGATATTTTGCTTTTCGATATTACGGAACACCAGTTGATCAAGCCAGTCCACCCGAGGGATCTCTCCCATCTCATGCTTTTTCAATAGCTTCTCCAATCTCTCGGCCTCTTCCTGCTCCTTGTCCACCACCAGTTCGTTCTCCGACTTTCCATTCTTTTCGCTCCGTCGTGTCGGCAATGTCGCTGGGGTGGAGGATCCGGCCAACCCGTCGGCGGCCTTACGCCGATGTAAATGGCATAGCTGTCGGCCCTTCTGTAACGTATTCTCCTTGTCGAAAAGAGGAAATGTGGTTCCGCCGAAGGGTATGGAATGTCCTTGAGCTCCATCTCCACCGGCCGGAGAGACATCCCAGACAGTAATCGCAAGTTGAGCCGTCAAGGGCAGGGTATTAAATGTAACAGGCAGTGTCAACCAGTTCCCCCATTTCCTTTCATTCTTAAACGGCTTGTATGGAGTTCGCACTGGGACTGTAAGAGGTTTCGAGTCGGCCCATAGCTGTACAGTCAAATAGAGGTCCGAGTGAGGGCTGTGGATAGAGCTGTTAGCATGGTACTTGACAAGAATGAGGCCGCTTGTAACTACCTGATATTGGATCCTATATGTCGCAGATCGGGCCTCTTTATTAAAGTCGAAAATGGGATCTGGGTCTGTTCTCCTTCGAGGCGCACACTGCTCAAATGTTAGGAAGCCCTCAAGGTAACAGGCTGTGTGGAGGCGGGGAAGGACTTACATCTTCACATTAAGAGGTAGCTCTAAGGCCTCAGAGCTTGCAAAAGAAAAAGGATCCATGATACATTCTCTCCAGAAATATATCAAAGATTGAGATATTATACAAGCATGAACAGCGTCTGTTGCTGCACGGATAAGCTTCAAGGCGTTTGGTCGTACCACAAGCGTACTCGAGCTACTTGCGAGGCTCTCTGACTTGTGGCACAGTCAACCACTTAAAAGATGGTCCGTGCCAGCCTAACACCACTAGCCACAGTTCGCGCGTCGACAAAGGCAGTTGCCTCAATGGGCGCGTATCCAACTTTCACCCAAACAAAAACCACTCATCATCAACGAAAAATTCGAATCCGCAATTCCTTTGTGGTGTTTCCAAATACTGCGACCGCCATAGTAATCTATATTGATACTCTACACCATCCGAAACTGTGCGACGCGCAAACTTGTTTGTTTGGAATTTCGCGCTAGCCAAATTGAAGCAAGGGAGGGGGATCGCGCTTTCCTTCCCCAACACTCCTGAAAGCTCTACATCAGTCGATTATACATGGCGCGACTCATCCCATCACAATCTCCGGCTCCGAGATATAGTGAGGATGTATGGGACGCCTCGCCGAAACCTACCCCGCGTCGAACAGTAAACAGGGCGCACCGAGACATCTCGCCGTCATCATCCCCTCATTCAGCCGCGTCACTTTCTTCGGACAAAGAAAATAAGGCAGCACGCTCTCGTGTCGACAAGGGAAAGGGGCGCGAAGGTATGGGCGCACAGCCTGTGAACCGTGGACTATCGGAAATCAGTAATGGGAGGAGTGTCAAGCGCAAGGCTGTGGAGGCTCGCGACGCCGCTGAGAGGAGTCGATCGATAAGGCGCAGGACCAGGGAACCGGAGAACGGCTCACCGGTTAGCCAGAATGGAGATGAGGAAGGCAGCGATAACTACGACCCCGATCAGGACCCGCAAGAACGAAGAGAACTCCGCGCAAGGCTGCGGAATCTCGAGAAGGAACTCAATAACAACCGTGCCGAATTTCTCCACGCCGACAATGAAGGGCTTAGGCAGACATTTCTCGACGCGGATGCGATCCTCAGTGGAGTCAAGCAGACCGGTGACGCGACAGTTGATTCCCGACTTATCGCCAACGCAGCCGACCTCTCTCTGAAGAAAATCGAGAAGCTCACGCTTGGCGACACAGACCGCCGCGTCGACATCGACCACTTCGTCGCCAAATGCATGACCTTCATGCGCCAGGGCCAAGTCCCAAACTCTACCTCTTCCTCCCGCGCACCTGCCTCCACACAAAACCGCCACCGTCCTACTCAGAACGTCGAACCCGACGATGACGACCCCGAAGCAGGCGACATGCTCGACTGGTCCCACCTTGGCGCTTTCGCCTGCCAACAGCACAACTCTCGTCCTCCCATCCCCGGCTTCCTGCTAGGCCCTCTCTCACTAGAGAAGCGCGCCCGCCGCGTCATCCAACGCCGAGCCCCCAATGCGAACCGTGACCTCGTTGAGACGCAACCCGAGATTCTGCGCGCGGAGGATATTGAGCGCAACGAGAACTCGAGCTTGACGTTCCTGTGTGCGCGGATCATGGAGAGGCTTAGGCACGCGTCGGCGGAGGGCATGGATGCGTGTGAGGCGGAGGCGTGGGATGGTATCACTGACGACGAGGTCAAGATGCTGATGCGCAAGCATGGGCTTAATTCTGATGGTGGGATGGATCTGTTCCGCTTTGTCATCAATCCGCGGTCGTTTGGACAGACGGTCGAGAATATGTTCTATGTCAGCTTCTTGATCCGCGATGGCAAGGCGGCTATCACGGTTGACGAGGACGGGTTGCCGTTCCTTGGTAAGTTGACCATACTATCGCTGCATGTGAAAATGAGCTAACGCGCGCGACTAGGTGAAGCTGAGCCGCTCGGACGCGCAGAGGCTGTCAAGAAGGACGTCTCGAAACATCAGGCTATCTTCGCGATCGACATGGCTACGTGGGAGGAGTTGATCGAGGTTTTTGAGATCAGTGAACCAATCATCGAGCACAGGGAAGAGATCGTGCAGCGGGCCGTTGGCGCAAGGGGGTGGTACAGCTAAACGTGTGTCTCACGAACCACTCGGCTTCATATTGAATTCACGTCCATTCCGGAACAACTTTTCGCAGTGGAAGAGCTTGGGAATACAAGGGTCCTACTAAATATGGGAAGAAAGATGGAGGATTTTTGCTAGATTTTGAGCGCGGGGAAGGGAGAGGAGGACTTTTACTAATTTTTATTCACGAATGATGCGGCATTTCCTGGCGCGGTCTCTACTAAGACTACGAGACATACACCATACACATACACCGATCTTGCGAGGAAGAAAAGCGTGGGAGATGGGAGTTACGTGCGGCGGTTGGCGTTTTTTTTTTTGCGGCATATTGATACCACTAGGTGCTTGCTTGACAGGTCTTTTATGGCGTTGGCTGGGATGGGATGAGGATGGCTCTGGCTCATAATAGAGAGAATAGGAGGAGGCAGATTTGCTTTGAAAAGTGGCTTGATTTGATATGCGGCCTGGAGGCTGGAGGCGGTAGACTCATCATCAGACAATTTGAAAAGTACTCTAGGAGCTTCTTTGTGTCCCCCACCTTACCTTCTTTCCATGTTCCGTGGCTGGTACTCTGTACCGTGCCTGTCGTAAAATTCCCCGTATTCCGTACACCCTTCCCAGCAACCATCGACTCACGGCAGCCCGCTCCTTCCACTCCCCGTGTCTCCCAAAACCATAATCGGACCGTTACCGCGCCATGCCAACTCATCACGTTCCATCAATTGCCCTCATACAATTCTAGACTCTTGCGCTCATTACTGGTAACGACTGCAAGAGTCTAGATCGGCGATCGGCGAAACGGGGATACTCCACTGTGCGTAGCTCTGCCAATCTCCCGCGCTCCCATTGTCCGGTCAGAGCAAGCACCCCGCATTTCCCGTCATACCATATACCACACGTGGTGCGCCAGCCGGCAGCGAGCGGATGGTGGGCTGTAGCTATAACTCGATACCTCCGACCATGCCGATCCGTCTCAATGTCATGGTTACGGCACCAGTAGTGGATGTGGTGGCTGCGGTTCATGGTGACATACTGGTACTGTACCACGGCCACCTCACACCATCGCAACGAGAAATAAGTGTTACCACGTCACGCATCACAAGACTGCGAACCAAAGCTATGCGGGGATCCCGGGGTACATCTCGAGGGATGGGTGGGAGTACACAGTCTATACTGTAATCCGCGTGCGTTTGCCTTGCAACTCGTGTCGTGTGCATTTCACGAGGACTGCAGTATCTGGTACACAGCTCTCGTGTCTGTTTGTGGAGATTCGCATGCCTCACCTCGCACCTCGGTGATATCAGCCACGCCTCTGAAAACAGCAAAAAGGCGTGCACCTATATTATATTGCACTGTATCGATCGGAGATACAGTGCTATATCGACGGTACTCTGCGGTACTAGACTGTTTCTGCAAAATGCGGGCAGGGATGTGACTGGCCAAGTGCCGGGTTCATCCTGTCTGCCGGGCTGGAAGCGCGCGTTGATTGGCGCCGCGGAAACCTTTTTTGGACGTCATCGACGTAGATGGCGGGGTGGGAATCAACAGGGGGGAGGGAAGGCAGAAGAATACTGTACAACACCAATACACGATATGCTTGATCGGTGAGTACATTTATGGAGAGAGTATTGGGGTATGACGGTCGATGAAGTACGAGGGTGAAAAGAGGGAATTAGATGTGATTCTCGATGTGATATCAGGTGAGAATGTGATACCAGGCTGACGGATACTGTAATCCGAACTTGGGCGAGAAATGAAACAGTCAGCATCCCGTCACCTGGTTGTCTCTGCAACACTCGTGTCTCCGCCCCATGCTTTGTATTTGACCGCGTTTCCGCCGCGGATGCAACGACGGAAGTGGAAGATCTCGTCGTTCATTCGACGACGCTGGATACTCTGGCGACGCACCACGGGTCAACGACGAGCTACTCCACTAGGCCTACAGCCACCATCCCCGCATTGTGTCTTGCCTGCTCCTTGTCACTCAGCTCTAAAAAAGTCCCCGCAGATGCACGTCGTGCCCTCCATCCAATGCATGCACAACCCCCGTTTTCCCTGCTTACCCTTCCCAGGTCTCTTTGCTACCCTTTGCATAGATGTCTTCTCCGGACTTCCCTGTTCGGAGCTATGCTGCTTGTATAGATGTGTGATGTATAAATGTGTGATTTCCCCGCCCCCTCCAAGGCTGACAACGGGCTTTCTGTACTACCTCCGTATTCTCTCCGTTTACTTCTCACTTAATCCGAATTGTAAAAAAATAGCTCCCCTGCCGTGGAATCAAATTTATACCATCATGGGTCTCGCGCTGAAGAAGCCGAAAGACGTGCCCGGCCGCTCCTGGCCGGCCATTGTCATCGGTCTCTTCGTCGCCTTTGGCGGCATCCTCTTCGGGTGAGTTTCCTCCATATCCCAAGCCCTGCGAGAGAGTTAGAAATGGGGCGGTGAGAAATAAGGAAAGGGAATAACTAGGTCCTAACAAACCCCAGATATGATACTGGTACGATTTCTGGAATTATTGCCATGGACTACTGGAAGGCGCTCTTCACAGACGGCACTCGTGACGCGAATGGTGGCCCCGATATCTCTGCCTCAAACACCGCTGCTATCGTCTCCATTCTGTCTGCTGGAACTTTCTTTGGCTCGCTCTCTGCGGCTCCCTTTGCCGACTTCCTCGGTCGTCGAATTGCGCTCATTTCCTCCGCTGTCGTCTTCTCCTTTGGTGTTATCTTGCAAACTGCTGCGACAGCCATTCCACTCTTTTTGGCTGGGCGCTTTTTTGCTGGATTCGGTGTAGGGCTGGTTTCTGCTTTGAGTATGTGAGCCCGTGTGCTTGGGTTGGAGCTTTAGCTAATGCGCCCGCAGTTCCATTGTATCAATCTGAGACGGCACCGAAATGGATCCGTGGTGTTATTGTGGGAGCATATCAGCTGGCTATTACCATTGGTCTTCTTCTAGCTGCCGTCGTTGACAACGCGACGGCAAATCGCCAAGACACGGGATCATATAGGTGAGTCCTATCCTTCCTGCCTCTTTCGTGTTCCTAACCCCCGCTAGAATTCCCATCGCTGTCCAGTTTGTGTATGCCATCATACTTGCAGCCGGCATGCTCTTCCTCCCCGAAACTCCCCGGTTCCTCGTTAAGCGCATTCGCCACGACAAGGCTGCACGCTCCCTTGCCCGAATCAGACGCCTTCCCATTGACCACCCAGCGATTGTGCAAGAGCTGAATGAGATTGAGGCAAACCATGAATACGAGCTTCATCTGGGCAAGGCCACCTACCTGGACTGCTTCCGTGGAAACATCGGAAAGCGACTTTTGACTGGCTGCTTGTTACAAGCTCTGCAGCAGCTTACGGGTGTTAACTTCATCTTCTAGTAAGTTACCAGCACTATATTGCTACCATCACCAGGTTGCTGAGCGGAATTTACCGTCTCCATTTATCACACAGCTCTAGAGATATTAATTCTAACTTCCCCTAGCTACGGAACTCAATATTTCAAAAATTCGGGAATTACGAACGCCTTCGTCATCCAAATGATCACCAGCGCCGTTAACGTCGCCTCTACCATCCCCGGTCTCTACGCCATCGACAAGATTGGCCGTCGCCCACTCCTCTTTTGGGGCGCCGTCGGAATGGCCGTGAGCCAGCTCCTCGTCGCCGTCCTAGGCACAACCACCACCTCCCAAAACGCCGCGGGTGACATTATTGTCCACAATGTCGCAGCACAGAAGGCAGGAATCGCTTTCATTTGCATATTCATATTCTTCTTCGCAGCTACGTACGTATTACCCAATGCACCAGGGCATATGGTAAACCTTCAAGTACTGATTCGAAATAGATGGGGTCCTATCGCCTGGGTTGTTACGGGAGAGATCTTCCCACTCAAGGTCCGCGCAAAGTGTCTGAGTATGACTACAGCTACAAATTGTACGTGTCCTCCTTTCCATCTACTATCTCAATCATCGTCTCCAGATCACAACGAGCTAATGGGCTATAGGGCTCTTCAACTGGGCTATTGCCTATTCAACCCCCTACCTTGTGAAATGGGGACCTGGCAATGCAAACCTCCAGTCCAAAATCTTCTTCATCTGGTTCGGATGCTGCTTCCTCTGCATTGCCTTCGTCTACTTTTTCATCTACGAGACGAAAGGTCTCACCCTTGAGCAAATCGATGAGTTGTATGATGAGGTTCACGTTGCGAAGGACTCCGTTGGCTGGGTGCCAACTAAGAGCTTTGTGGAGAAGACAGGGAAGCATGGTGCGGAGGAGGTGGAGGGGGGAGTGTTTGGGAAGGGGGAGGGAGAAGCGGTTACTGGGGATGCGGAGATGGCGAAGACTTAGGGGGTGGGCGTGTAATGTGTGGGTTTTCAGAATGTACCGTTTTTGTACAGGTTATTCGCGGCTTAATGGTGGATATTAATTAATATTTATATCTCTTTCTAGCCCCTACTTAGCCTATTCTCGGGAAGGTTCCTAAGTTGCAAAACGGAAGTCGAGACTTCAAAAGGGGTCAGTCAAAGCGTTTCAAGGCCGTTGATGGATTTGTGACATACCGTTTATTGCCCACATCGGTTGTATTCGTCCTGTACTGATCCTGTTCCTCGATGGTCATAGCATCCCATTTCTTTGCTCTTGAATCGTTTCTCCATTTGTAGTAGAAGTATGTGGCCGGATATTGTACCACCTGCAAGGAACATAAATTTCATGTGCATGGCAGGAGACAGCAGAGCTTATGACTTACACACATCCAGACACAGATAACCAACAGGCCTTTGTTTGCTTTGAAGTATCGTGGTGAATCATTAGATTGATAAACTGTGGATTTAGTATTATACTTTATGGGCATACTCTGCGTGAGTATGGGAAGACTTACTGTTCGCTCCAATCATCCCACTAACTTGAACCCACATGTTGTAAAGACTATAGGTCAGTCAGAATGACAACAAATTAGAAGCGTGGGTTTGACATACGATGCAGAAACTGTTCGGTTCTGGACAGATCCTGCATTCCGACTTGTCCAGGCAACTTGTATAGGATGTGTGCTAATAATCTCAATTAGCCCTTGATAAACTGTTCTTCCGTGATGTGGTACTCACTATGGGTATGACAGCAATACCGTTGCAATTGCAAAATAAGCCCAAGCACCGATTGGATCAGGCATAGCTATCAGAGCTACAAAGCAAGGCAACAACCAAGCATCTTCGGCCATCGATATAAAACTCCTGTTGTTCACTAACTCGCTCACAGCAGTGATGATTAACATTGATATACAGTATCCAACGGTACTTGGAATGGTGAGTAGGTTTGTCTCAATAACAGTGAAACCAAGTTCTCGGAAGGAAATAGTCAAGTATTGGGCGACTGGGTATTTGGGTAAACCGAATAACAGACCTAGAGCGTACAATGGCCACATATCGTAGTCTTTTGCACTTTCCCAGATCTGTTTGACGGAAAGACCTTGCCGGTTGAACATTCCTCCTTTGTGAGGATCATCTCGAATGACTGAAGGTAGTGTTAGAAATGTGATTTATCCAAGTTTGTGTATTTCGGCGACATACCTGAGTTAACAATAATCTTCTCTTCTCTCTCGGTGAAATACCCTTTCGGATTCCACCAAGACTTTGTTTTCGCTGGGGACTGCGGCATGAGGAAGAATGAGGCAACCCCAATCACAACTATAGCAAATCAGTACTCCTAACGATGTAAATTTAAACAAAACTTACAAGTAAAAGCGCCCCTGAATATGTTAGCGATGATAAGATACGTAGTTTGCAATGGATATGGCTTACTCGATGAGGAACAGCCACTGCCAGCCTGAGTACCCCCGAACACCACGCATTGACAAAAGACCAACAGCGGCGAAACCGACACCAATATCGGCTAAGGAGAATGTGAGAAGATTATTCTACGCTTGCAAGACAGGTAACTTACCTAGTGACGAAAACAGCCAGAACCAGGCCAACCGGATCGGAAGCTGAGGAAATGAGTACTGCATTTTATATAGTAATTGTGGCACGGAACAACACTTACCGATGTGCTTGTATAAAAGTAGCTAAGGTACAGAATAGTATCGCTGTCAAATTATTAGTAGCTTCCTTGGGCCCTCAAAGGATCACGAATACTTGCGGTATAAAACCTCCTTGGAATGTCGCACTATATGGTTAGTAAATTATTGCACTGCAGCCAGCTATTAGACTCACATCAAATATCTAGTAACGAGGAATGAAGCCCGGCCTTTGAGAAAAAACTGCATAGCAGAAATGAAACTGAAAATGCAGATTTGGATTGGTATCCATCTGTCTGGGCCGATACTAAAAGTATACTTTAGTTCTGGATGCCTTTACTCGGAGAGAGCTTACTGACCGTTTAGAAATCAGCTGAGATGGAAGTTCGGCGACTAAAAACCCAACCCGAGAGATGGTTTGGCCAAGATTCTATCACACATTAACGCTGCAAGTTCCCCTTTGAGATACGCCACTCACGTAGTCATTTTTTGAAAGATTCAGATCATCGAGCATATTATCTGAAACGGCGTTGGTAATGTTTCCCCGATCCGTATTCAGAGCGAAAAACATGATGCAAACCCACGCCTAAGAGGTCAACTTTAAGCTGTTTCGAGCCCATGGGCCACAGTTCTGAAAACTTACCATTATCTTCCAATCAACCTTGCGCCGTACTGCCTTCTCCTCTCTCCATGTCCAACGAGCAGAAGGGTCAAAAGCACTCCAGTTCTCCCATCTTGGGTGAATGTACGATTTTTTATACTCCTCGACGTTCTCAGAGTCCCAGACACTGGGTTGTGTGGCAATCTTGATCAAGTCAGCAAACAGCCCTTCTCATAGGTTATAAGATGGTCATGTACCGCATCGAGGTCATACTCAACCCTCTTGCCCTTCCGAATGCCTACAAAGCGTAAGATGGCATCACCAAGAACTGCCTCCATATGCTGAGTCTCCTGGGTTGCTAGGGGTGACAGTGGAAGTAGGGCATGGCCACTGCCAGGCTTAACATCGGATTCTCCTTTGGACTTCAAGCTAACATGGTCCGAAGGCGACGAGGATTCAGTAACTGAGGGTGTAATTACTGGTTTCTCGGTAGCCATTTTGAGCTTCTACTCAGCAACGAAAGGATAGATTAAGGCAGTACTGTTCTTGATGCCTACAGAATCTAAACGGCCGAACGACAAGACAGAGCCAGACAAGAACGACTTCAAGTTGTGATAAGGCAGAAAGCAGCTCAATGAATTCTATTCATTTACATTCTTTTTATGAGGGATATTATCATTATTAAATTTTATGAAGTTCAGCACGGTGGTTGTTGTATGGGGTAACATCGCTCGAAATCAATTTTGCGCCTTAATACACCATTAGCAAGTTGAATGTCGTGATTACAACAGGACGCCAAACGTGGGTTTAAGTGACATTCAATATTTATCTCGTAATATTGTGAGGAGCAGAAATACAATTTACAAGCCATTTACAGGTGTCATACTTACTCTTCAGACTGGAAATCTATCTCTGTCCTGGTACCGTGATAACTGCCGCCTTTATAAGCGGCAGCATGGAGGTGTGCAGGATCGTCCATCCGGAACGTATCCGGCTGTACAGTCTGCTGTGACGGAGATACAGGAGATATCCAGAAATCCAATTTAGTATGGGTTGAAACACTCAGCAAGTTTCCTCTCCCAGGAGCTCTTACGTTCGCTGCATGCTCTCCATTTGGGCGGCGAACTTTGGGCCCCAAGGGAGGCGCCATACATTTGATGCAACCAATCTACAGACTCAAAAAGTTTGGCACTATCTAAATAAGCCCAAAAAAATTAACAGTAAAAGTAGAGTGCAATTAATTGTTCTAGGTAAAGTTTCCGACAAAGTGTTCTACCTCACGCGCAGCGCCAGGGACGTAAACTCGAATAAATCAATCCTCGTAGACGAGGTCTGTGATTGGGGCTGAGCATTCCGCGATTTCTCACCATTGCTTCCTCTTCTCAAAGGTTCTATCATCATACCTTGTTCCCAAACTCTCTCTTGGCCCCTTTCTGCGGGAGGTGCTGTTCAAGGCTGGCCTGGGTATTCCGTCTATCCTTCCCACCCGAAAGCCAAACTTCCGTATGGTCAGCGGAGATTGATGTTATAAGGGACACTGAGGTGCCTGTTGGTGCTGACACGGGGGGCCTAGCCAAGTTGCGGGTGACGATGCGGTAGTTAAGGTGTCCGCGGCGGTCAAACACTCCTACGACCGCACTAGGGCCCGCGCCACCTGCGGGCGAGTGAACCAAGTCCCCGGTACTAGTGTTTGCTATGGCTCCGAGATAATTTTAGTTAAAAAGAATCGTTAGAAGGTGATACAGTGCATAGGATAGAGATGTCGACTTACCACTTAGTTAGGCTCTGTTCAGACCGCGCGAAAAACAGAGCGAGTTTACTATAGTAGACTCTAGTAGGACGCAATCTTTCTGTGGAAGTTGGGATCTCTGTGCCGAGCGGGTCGGGGTGCGGAGGCAGAGAATACCCCGGGGTGGCCGAGGGGAAGATCCGCGTTGAAAGTCTGCGGCTCGCCGCTTCATGGTACGATTCCGTATCTGAAAATCAGGTGCGGTTTCACGCAGTACAAATTGAATAAGTACAAGTAAGCAGCGCTAGCCTGGGCGAGGCTTGGGAATGGGGGGGCGCTGTCACTGGCAGCGGCGTGGTCCAGGTGCTTCTTAGCTTGAACGAACGCGGCTGCAACGTCAAAAACGTGGACGGCTTGGCTGGCGTGGTGCCCAGGGCATCGTAGGGGTTGTAGCCGGGGACGGACTCGATCTCGGGGACCCCATCCCGGTGCGAGTTAAGACGTAGACCGCCATAGAAGGCCGCAATGGTGGACATCGTGGCGAGAAAGAGAGCTTTGTCGACATGTCAATATACGTACAAGGCAAGAGGTGAGGGAATCCACATACCGGTTCTTGAAGACTGGATTGAGTTGGAGGAAGTTTACTGTAGGGATGCTCCAGCCCAGTCACTAGTCAACAATATATCGAGTCTCCTAGGCAATCTCATCTCTGAGCACGGGATTCACGACTGGTGCCGGGCGCATTCTCGTCCTACCAGTCGACCGAATCTCACGCGGGGGAGGAGAGGGGCTAGAGTTAGGTGCGGGCGTGGGAGGGGGGGG
>JPJU01001395.1:0-22704 GCA_000750735.1 Pseudogymnoascus sp. VKM F-4246
CTCCCCGGTGGGATGGCATGGGAGTAGGCGATCATCCTTATGTCCCAGTTGGCTATTCATTATAAGTAATTGCTTGATAATATTTAGATATAACTTACTCTCTGCATATGCAGGTAAAGGCCAGCCTTTCTGGTAAAACGTTCGAGCAACCTCGAATGGGGCACGACCAACTCCCATTTTGGGGTGTAGCTGGTCGCGTCTCCAGAGCAATCCCTCGTACGTTCACCTTGAACTGGGTTTGGGGTCGGGGTCGCACCAGCGCCGGCCTGGGAGCGGGTGTGCGGAGGAGATCCGATGAAGCTCCGAGTTGGGATTCTTCCAGCCTTTCCATACCACTCGACCGGTCTGCTCTGACGCCTCTCTTCAGATCAAATATATCGGGGGTTTATACTTTGCCTAGTTCCATGCCAACGATTGGGAATTGGGATGGCGCCATCGTGTCGACGAGGCCGCTCCACGCGGGCCAGGAGCACGTCGTCCACCAAGCATTTCCGAGCTAAAAATCCGTGAGATCGGTGCGTGTATTTGTGGGATATGACAGGAAGTTGTCTGGACGCTTCAAGAGCGTCAGGGTCTCCTCGCGTCATCCTTTGGATGAGCTCAGTTACGAGGTGCTGCGGATGCCAGTAGATCGTCACAGAGGTCACCATTTCCTCCAAATTCGGAATGCTCAATGTTTAGAAGGATGCCAAAACACACATGCCATAAAGAAAGTAAACGTCACTGGAGAAGTAAAAAGCAAAAGGGATACTGTTGGATGGGTTAAATAGTATATATAAATGAGTGTAAAGCGGCAAATTATCAAAATAAAGAAGTTATGAGATGAAATATATGACGTACTGATTTTGACTGTATGATCTAGCGCATCTCGCTGCTGTCCAATATCATAAAAAATGATTCGCGCACAGGCGCCTCAGATATCACAGGATGCCACCAGCTCTCAAATACTGCTAGTCCAATGAGACCATCTCCATGCTCGTCTTCCGGTTGCTGCTCAACTCTTCTGCGCAGCCTTTCCAGCCTTTTTTCCATTATGGTCATTTTTCTCTCGGCTTCTGTTCTCAGAAATACTTCCTGCGCTGAGCTTCGTTTGGAGTCCATCACCTCGCTAACTGCTCTTGTCAGCTTCTTGTTCAATGCTTTGATGGTTCCCTCAGCGCACCTCCAGTCGCGCTCATCTTCATCCAAATCCTCTAACCAAGCGTGCGTATCCTTCCAGTGTTGCCACGCCTTTGGATCTTCCTCATAATCCGGGCAAGCCCAAAGGTAGTCCTCGCTTGTATAAACTGTGGCATCAGAGGACTCGCATTCATCAGAGGACTCGCATCCATCAGAGGACTCGCATTCGTAAGCGAGTTCTAGTTCCGCATAGAGCTCGTCGATATCGTTGTCCATGGCTTCCACTATGTATTTCAGTCTGGCTATTTCATTTTCTTGGTTACGAATCGTATCGCGCTGTGCCCGGATTGCTCGGTTTGCAAGGTCTCTGCCAGAAAGTAGAAACCCACGTCTAGAAGACATAATGGCGATGAGTAGGAACCAAAGGTTCAAATTTTGTAGTAAGATAACAAAAATTAGCAGACGGTAGAGACCCCTCAGTACTATGAAGCTGGTATGTTATGCTCTTTGCTATAAGACTTGATAGACAGTTGGAAAGACGAAGAGGGGACCGAGAGTTGCCGTTGTAAAGGGTATATATATGCGTTGTATAAAGAGAACGAATAATTATGTATAAAGAAAACGATGATGTTGTATAAAGGAAACGAATGATGCTGTATAAAGACAATGAATAATGGTGTGTAAATAGAATGAATAATGGGTGTATAAATAGACTGGACAATGGTGTATAAAGAGAATAAACAATGTTGAAACGGATTGAATATCCTCTTTTGGAGCTCACTCCCATGTATGATTTAACTGCTCTCTAATATTTGAGGGTGTAGTCCGGGACGGCATTGGCAATTCTATATCCCAGTTATTATACCGTCACCTGCATAGAGATGATGATGAAACACATATTATAACATATAAAGTTGCAAAGTTGGCAGAAAATCTCTAGAAACTAGAAGAATGGTTCGGGGAGGGTCATAAGTGAGTATAGTAAATCGGTGCTGGGGAAGAAAGGTGGATAGACGGGAACAAAGATACTACATTTATACTTCTACCAGGAGCTCCTTTCAACGTTTGAAGACCGATACAAACAAACAGAGCGTTGTGAAACAGGTAAATCGTCACCCACTTACTCAATCAGTGACCCAACAAACCAAGGAGTAAATCCACTTACACAATCACCAGATATCCTCCTTGTAATCTTATAATGTCCGAGCGCCATCTGCATTGCGAGCATGTGGCACATGCGCGTCCATACCCACATATTGGAGCACACATCTTTAACTGCATTTGCGATTGCTGTACCCCATGTGGCTGATCGATGGTTGATTTGGTATCATGGGAGCGAGTTTGCTAAAATGCATGCGGGAGCCTAAACTGTATAGTCGTTTGTTGACCGGATTGCGTGGAAACCAGGTGCCATTAATAATTTATAGTCAGGGGCACGGGGTCTTCAATCGGAGGTGGTGGCACCCCTAATCGTATAATCTCCATTACCCCTTGCGCCACAGACATTTCGGCATCGTCCACCACGTCCCTCTGATCCCTGGCTTCGTTCTCATCTCTGATTTCGAACCCTTCGTGAACAAGGCAGAGTCAGAACCCATTCTGTGGTCCATAGCGGCCTGTTTGGTATATCACGAAAAACAGGGCTTTGTTTGTTACCCCATCCCG
Organism: Pseudogymnoascus sp. VKM F-4246; assembly: GCA_000750735.1. Lineage (NCBI taxonomy): Eukaryota > Fungi > Ascomycota > Leotiomycetes > Thelebolales > Thelebolaceae > Pseudogymnoascus > Pseudogymnoascus sp. VKM F-4246. Next base: position 2,785 of record JPJU01001395.1, read on the forward strand.
AACAACGCCATTGCTGCGAATGTAATGGCGGACAGAGCCGGGATTGTTGGATATCTCGTCCAAGGCACCAGAGGTGGCGAGCTCGATAAGGTGCGCCAAAGCCGTGGTGGGGGTGAGGATTGATGACATGGTTCGTGAGACAAAGAATGGAGCTCAAAGCAGCCACAGGCGCAGTGGGATGCTGTTCTCACTACTCCTTTCTCAGTAGGACAGTCTGGAGGTTCATTTGCGAGTAGAAATGAGCCTGTTAAATACTGACAGCTTGTGTCTGGAGTACGGGATCGGTGTTAGCCTGCGGGTAAGCGGGGTAATCGGCATTTGCGGGCGCGAGCTTCCCGATCCCGCACGAGCGGCCCGCACCCAAACGGACGGTGATCCATGAAGATCCGATGGGGAATGAATAGGTTTATTATTTTACGGCTATAGATATTTTTAGTTGCTACTAGGCCTGTGACGCTTTGGGATGGTAGATGTTATCGCCTATCGATTTAGTTGTACTCGTGGGCTACGAGATACCCACGGACAAGCAAGCACACATGAAGTGATAAAGGTCCTTCCGGTGATGGTGGACTTGGTTTCAACCTGACAGGACACAAGTAATCTTAGTATCTAGGATCTACAAATTGGCGTGGATCGTAATGATATATTATCACGGGGAAAACGCGTGGGTTTCAGACATTATGACATACTTCCTTTCCGTCTTGCTTTCTGCACATGGCATCCAACACCAGACGCCGTGGCTGAAAATTCCGGCTAATGTACCAATCCCAGTAGTTAACCATTGCTCGAAGAGGGTAGCCGGCTTGATGTAGCCACGCTTGAACAGGTGCATTATCGATAGAATATGTTGCCAGGATATCTCTTTCTCCTTGGGGAATAGTTGACTGGAGATGCTTGCACCATTTTCGGCCCTTGAGGGAGTTGGCAGAGCGCCGCCGACCACCAAAATCATTCCATGTTCTCTCTCACCATTTTCTCGCCATTTGGTACCACTGAGCCGTAGTAAATATTAGCGCATTGCATGACAGGCGCCTGCTTGAGGAAGGGCTGTAGCTACTCTGGTGTATTGTGTGCGAACTGTTATCCTTGGCCCTTCGAGGTAATATCCGAGTTTTCTAGGGGGCCGTAGTGTGTGTTACCACTGTAGATCTTCCAACATGGCGCTTCACTGCATGAAGAACGCACATGCGCAGTGCACCAGATGATGCAGTTCCCAGCACACCTGAACTAACCGCCGTAAAGCGCAGTTCCTTCTTATGTCTGTTGGTCTGCTGTTTTTCTGTTGAGTTGTTGCCCGACCTACACGTATGTGCGACCACAACACCCATAAACCTTCAACACAATCCGGGAGTATGACTCTTCGAATAATAGAGATGCCACACTACCTTCACCGCTATTACGGTATTGAATTCTCGCCGAATAAGAGCACACCTGATCCTCGGAACTGCCTGTCCCGGCAGCCTTGTTGAACTGCAGGGCGAGCGGGTGTGCCCAATGTAACAATGATTGCTGGAGCTAAAGATGTGCAATAAAAAGCCGCAAGGAAAAGAGCCGCATAATTTCTGTGTGTGATGCAAAGGACACTGTCGCAGAGCTGAGAATAGTAGCTGAGTTTTGGCCCCCCTGAAAAATGGTTCGCGCACTGAAATCGACCAGCCCCTGCTTGACCCTCCGCATTTACCACCCACAGGGTTACGGCCAACCCAAGTAGCTGGAGCCCAAGGTAATGGTACCTTCTAGTCTGGTATCCATACCAGTCGGTGTACGGCTGATGGCCGACCACTGGATTGAGACCCCAGGATCTAATAGGCAGCCCGAAAATTAAGAGCCTCCTCACACTATCATGCATAACCAGCCTTGTGTTCATGCCCGGCTGCCCGGCAGATCAAGTGCTTCCACGATGCCGCCCATGGAATGCGGCTGGAGATCCTCAGAAACATGGCCGATGTAGGACCGCTCGGCAATACCGAGAAGCCAGGGGGGACAGAATAATGACCTGGTCTAATATCAGTTGCTCGTGCTGGAGAAAATTGGAAACATTCCGTCTCAGGCTGGTTATTGTCTGGATATCATCACTCTTGTTCGCCATCATCGTACCCCCCTTGACAGCCCTAACCATAACGGATACGCTTGTGGCACCTTGGCGGCCAGCCCATGCCGCATCGCTGGAATCGCCAAACGACTGGTCCATCCCATATATTAAGGAGAGGATGACGACGTCCAGCCGTGAACGGTGTTGACCAGTCAGAGCCAGTAACAGGATGGTCCACAGAGCCTTCTCGTCGCTAACGTCTCATAAGAGAGCTGGTGATCAGACGGCTCTTTCAGGTAGTGTGAGCTGCCACCAGTGGCATGTGAGTGGGGTCCCTTGTTATCGCACAGTCACATCTTCTCCGCCACAACGGTAGCGACGGGTTTTGTTTGGTGGATAGACTTATTAACTGGTAACAGCTGAACAGCAGAATATTGCGAACTGCTGCAATTTTAGGTCGCGCTGTTGCCTCACAGGAACTTCTGGAATTGACAGGCTTCGGACGGAGTATCCGGTGCCATCATATCACCAACCAGTGAACGAGTTCTAGCGCTGCGAACTCATACGCCAATAACGTCTGGATAACAAAAATGTCTTTGCCACACCGCATCTTGGGAGCCCCTGAGCTGTAGTCAGCTTTAATCTTCCAGTGATATTAGGATGCTATCCATGGGGGATTTGTGTTTGTCCTGCTTGGCAAGCCCCTTAAACTGAGGACTCGAACACATAAGAGTCGTGTGAAGGTATCACAGCACAACTCAACAATGCACGACGTTGATCTTTAGTATATCGTCCTTCCAGGTCGATTATCATCCTCGGGGTGGTTCAGCTTGTAAGTTGGCCCCGTTTGTCCTGGCTGGAGCTCTTGTGCGTTCCACAGCTGATAAAGGGGCACACTAGGAAAATCGTATCGCACATTTTGTGAGATACATCCAAGTTGACAAAGACGCTTCCCATATATCATCGCATCGGTCCCCGACACGGGTAAAACCAGTGTTCCTGGCCGACAACTCACTCTCCATATATCGTCGCGTCCAGCCAACATAGCAAGTGACGTCCGCCAGAATGAACGCTGCAAACGCCAACCCGGTACAGCTATCAACAATGTACAAATGCTGCGGCTGTGGCAGTCATGTTCTCAAAAACGGACCACCGGACATATGTGTGTGTGAGCACAGGAAGTGCCAATACTGCCAAGATCCGCATCCACGACCAAAGATAAACGATCCCTTGGTCAAGACTTAAGGATAAAGCTGGCAATGCAAGACATGTGGTAGAGACAACAAGTCTGGAGACATTGTTGGAAAAGCCACGATACTATGGCGGGACGTGGCTGCAAACCCATTCGGGCCCGTTCGGTATCTCTGAGATCGATGGAGTCCATGAAGCTGGAAAGTTTCAGCGTTTTATCAGAGTATTCTCGTTTTGTCATGTCGGCATTCATGATTGTATGGGGGCTGTACTATATCTTGACTTCAGATGGTTTGCGTTGACTTTGAGGTTTGTCTTGGTTGCTTGCTGTGTTGCCACGTGGAGTTTGCTTCACAGAGTTAAGATTTTGTTACTCGACCACGTCGACGCCGACGGTTTACTTGAAGGACTTTCGAAATACTTTGTGGCTTAGTTTTGTTTTTAGAGATCTCGATGGCTGCATAACGGCGGTGTCGGTTGTGTCGATGTTGTCGTTCCTCCCTGACCGCTTATTGAGCAAGTTTTTCTTTTCACCACACCGATACATGGTATCATTTGTCAAGTGCAGTTACTCTATCCAGCCAAAGATGTTGCTGGCCAACGTCAGGCGTTTGGAATTCATCAACTATTATGCTCTTGTCCTTGACCGATTCATTCCGTGAACATTGTTTACCTGTTTGGCTGACACGTGACGCCTTTTGAGTCCAGGCCTCCCATCCCTTTGTCTAGAAATTTTATTAGCCTTGCGTTTGACTAGACGTCCAGCTCTGCCAGTCATTTTTCAGTGTTTTATATAGATTTTGGGGGGTGCAATGTCAGGGTCATTGGCAGGCCGCCATCCGACAGTCAACCAGTCGGCGCCTTTCTCAGGAAGACTAGGTGCATCAAGGGTTAGGGGTTCTCAACGCCCTCCTTATACCATGAAGACCTTGATGGGCCCTGCACTCTTTGGAGTCTGTCTCGCCAATAGTGTGCCACAGAGCTGGTGGGTGCCCGCTTGAAATGCGACATTCCCAGCTAGTTTTTTTCATGGGGGAAGACTTGGCCAAGTTGATTTCAGGCTGACTCAAGAAGCTCGTGGCGCTTTCTGACCCTTCGTTGATGAGGAGGCATAATGTGGACATAAATAAGGCAGACGCAGCCCCTGCCCTCCCTGAGGCGTAATCACCCAAGATGTTCAAAAGTCTTGAGTATGGGTATTATTCCCATCTTGAAACGAAATACATTTATCACATTGTCATACGAGTCAAGTCTAATCGCAACTTCCACACTCTGGTTGAATCATGGTAATATATTATCACATTTTAATCCCTCACTCTGCGACATCCAGCTTTGTACCCGTCTCGTACGTCAACGCCCGCGTCACATGCCTCCTTGCACACAACGCACAACCTATCATTACGAATAAACATTAAAACAAGCTATTGCTCAATAGCTGTCATTGTTAAAAAGGGTAAACCGGTATCAGGCAGCTAGTAAGTCGGGCATCTATCGTAACGGGATTCTAATATAATATGGTGGGACGGTGTTGATGCCCATCAACCAATCGCAGGATGATACGGGAGCTCAATATGGCAATTCGAGAGCTGAAACCTAAATACATGTAACAGAGCTGGAACAAGCACAGACATAATAATCTTCAAAGCAGGCGCATTAATATGGCCGGTCACATATTGCATGTTGCCATCAGATATTAATGGGCTCATCTTGCGTTCAGTCCATTCAATGGGGCCATTCTTCAAGGCTCTTGGTACACTTCCGATATCCACCAACGGTATTGACCAAATGCAATCCCATGCCAAACTCCATGCATAAATAACCCAGCCAAAGACGCCAGATTAAGTAACCTATTAAGCGCAATGCAGAAAACCCTCCCCCATTAATGTGCATTTCTTGGTATGCACTCTGCCGTCATCGTCGGCGCCACCCCCTTCTTCTCCGTAATAGCCGGTTCCGGGCCCTTCAACTCCCTCCCACGGAATGGGCGCGGTTTCCGCATATCTTTATCTGACATGAATCCCACCTCGACAAGCAGCTCTTCCATCCAACGGCCAGTTTCGAATTGAGATTCGTGGCTCTCATGATTGCGACAGGGAGAATGCTTGATCGGTAGCACCCAGTCAAGAAAATTGTTCCCCATCACCGACTTCCAGTTTCCAGCTGCCCCAAGGTCCCATGGATTTCGCCCCATTGCAAGCTGGAGAATGGCGAACGTTCTGGTCGCTCTTGCATCCCGTTCAGATGAAACCTCGGTCTCGCTAATAATCTCGTGTGGTGAAGATGCTGGTGACGATGGTGCCGAAGATGATGATTTCTCGCTCGGTGAGAGGGGTAGTGGGTAGGTAATATGCGGGTAGTTACCCTGTTGAGGAAGAGTGAACGTTGGGGGGATTATTGCAGCAACTAACCATGCGCAACGTTTCTTGCTCAGGTTTTCGATAGTCGTTAGGTTCGAGAAAACAAACTGTAGTGAGCTGCATGTCATCCCAAAAGTGAAGAGGCCGAAAAATCCCGAGCTGGTCGACAGTTAGAGTGAGTTTCTGACTAGGGTGGGCCTAACCTACACAGCAACAAGAGCCACAAAGTGGCCGTTTAGTTTCGACTGAGATGGAGGTCAGCAAAAGCAAAAATAAATATATCGGCATCAGGTAATATGGTATAGAAGACGCACTGTATTTGACAGATCTTCCTTGAGATATATTGCCGTGACTACCACCACGAAGAGGCAGTACAAGAAAGCGTACGCCACAAATTGGACGAAGAATTTAAAGCTGTTCTCTCCGACAACACCACCAACCCTACTACGAGTCAGTTCTGGGGCTCCAGGGCAAGTCGATGAGGCTCATATGTAACGTACCATGGGCAGTAATGATCCATTTTGTAAACGCATCTTCCAACATCGCTGCAATGATGCGTTCGGTCTGGCTTCCAATTGGCGCATTCGCTACACCACTTGGGGCGTCCATCTTGGGTGCAAACAAAGACATCTTTCGTATAAAACAGCTCTAACCCAGGGGAATCCGCGCCATCATCTCTGGCTATCGCGGTTTCCGAAGAAGGATATTCATGCCCCAACGGGTCATTAGCTCTGTTGGTTGCCCTGCTATCCTGCGGCGGAAGGTTCTTGTCATCCTTGTTATATTTCTTTGCTGCGGGCCCCAACGGCAGATACCCTGGATCGACAGTAACTATGTGAACGAGCCTCCCATAAGTTATTGCCATAAAAAGACATAGAACGAAGTATATCGCGAGTAGGGCAGCGGATATGCCAGGGCGCGGCCTATGGCCTTTGAGAAGGAAGTTAACTGGTCTCGTCAGCATGCTTCGTTCAATTTCCCGCTCATAAATTCAAACTCACCACATAGCTGTGCAACAAATACATATGTTGCATATGCTACTGTGCCAGTAAGAATGGTTGGGACAATGCGCCCAGCCCATTTGTTGACGGCTTCGGGATTAACGGGCGCCATAACGATCCCCAGTATGTCAACTTGTTGTTTGATATGAATGATAGGTATAGATACTAAAGCTCTACGTGACCCCAAACTTTGGAGGGCTCGCTTTTAAATGCGACCTCATCTCATCAATAACAATGATGTCGCGGACGTTGGCGGTTAAGAAACATAGTCGTACCCGTCGCCGCTTCCACCCAACCTTGGACAAGCCTGGCCAAGGTTAAACAAAATACCGGAGACCGGATAAACTATATTTCCGTGATCCACCTTATATCGATACATCACTTCCACTCATCAACAACAGCAACAACAAACCTGACATCAACGAAGAACCTTCTGGCCATCACTCACACAACCGACTTCCGTTTATTTTCGGCTATAGGATGAATGTAAGAGACTATTCGTTTGAGACGAGCGAATAATGAAAGCCAACCAATATATCAAAATGTACTGTACAGCGCGGCTTTGGGGGCAGGCTGACAACGATATATCCCCACCTGCCCCGCTACAGTACCGGTGTGCACTTCACCGAACGTTGGGCTGATAATAGTAATATCTCTCTGAGACATTATGTGGAGCACTGCATTCACCGTGCCATGGCAACATATCTCAACAACGCCCGACACTTGCCCAAGATTTATATTCAGCATGGCGAGGCTGAGATTTAACGACTACCAGTCTGACAACGGTAGGTTCGCGTACAAACGCTCTTTAAACTCTCTTCATTTCATTGAATAATGTCAACTCTTCGGATGAGTCTTCATCTTGATTTCATACGTATACAATGTGCAAATATCGTCGGCGCAATGCGGCCCCGAAATTTGACCGCATTGCGACCCAGAGCTTCCCATATACAATACAGGGCGGACTACTCAGCCACGCGGTAAGAGAAAGTGTTGAGAAAACGAGTTCCCGGAAGCGTGCCCTTCAATTATCTACCTCTGATGTTTCATCAGGGCTAAGCATGTACTCAGAGACGTTGCTACCAGAAAGGCCAAACGCGGGTTCCGGGACATGGGTGCCTACCGGCTCACTCGTCCGATAGTCGTCCCTTGTTACTGTCGGTGAGTTAACCAACTTACCGACCGGAGCGGAGCCGGATGCCTCAGCGAACGAGTTATTACATGCCACAAGAATGGGGCAGGGCTCGCTCACCTACCCGGGACCGTGTGCCACGTTGGCCAGCACTGCCATCGCCCTCAAAGAGCCTATTACGCCCTATCACTGGTGCCATGGAAGACCGCGATTCAGAATTCATGGAAGATATGCCGATGTTCTCGGACGTACCTCCGATTCTCCGCCAGCGCCCTGGGCCGTATGCTACCCGCTTTGCTCGAGGTGGTGAATCGGACACCCCGGGTTGACATGCAAAGGTGATCACTTCAGTTCATTGGGTCTCGGTGTGTCGTTCTCGGTGTGTTAGCTCACCAAATTTCCTCATCATCTCTTTCACTTCACTGTTTCTATTTGGTAGTCACGTTAGACCGCTAGTTGCCGTCGATTCTAGTCTCCGTCGATTGGAAGGGGCATATATTCCCGTCGCCCCGTTTTTCAAACACGTATTTTCTTGTCGGTGTAAACCTGTGATGTCCTCAGGTACCAGGGCACTCATTGGATTCTGTAGGAGGACGGTGGGTTTCTTGTTTCTGAGTCTGGATTTTTGCTTTGTGGATATGGGCTCACACGCCTCACTTTTAGAGTAAAAAGGGGAAGAGCAGGGCGCCCTGGATCGTTATCAATGTATATATATCTCTACCTACTCTCACGAAATCATTATATTCTCGATTCAAACTCAGGATTCCCAAGAAGCGCGCATTCGCTCTCACAACTCCTTTAATCTACATCATCTTTGATACCACTGCACCAAGAGCTACTTAGCTCACCCCGACCAATCAAAATCAAAATGCCGTGGACATGCAGAGGTTGCGATACGGCCAACAGAAACGCAAACAATAATTGCGCTGGATGCGGACGCCACAAAACCCAGCAATGGGTCAAAATGATTTTCTGTGCTTTCTGCGGCGACGGGCCATACCTGGCTGCCAACAATGCTTCCTGCATGAACCCAAGGTGTTACCAAAGGTTCAACGGAGACTGCCACGTTGAGTGGCACCCCAGAACCTAAGATCTTGGCTGGAGAAGGGCAGGGGAGGGGAGGGGGTGTGGATTGGGACGTGGATGGGCAAGTGACTATGGGATTTGAAAGACGGGACTGGCGTAGGGGTTACAGGCTGGTTTGTTGCACTCCGCGTTAAGTTCGCCCTTGCATACTAATTGCCTCACAGACCAGCGGCGGCACACTACGGAAATGCGTCGATACAGCACAAAATACAGTACAGAGGGATACAGCACAATTCATGGGGGGCGGAGGGCGTTGTCTGGGGGCTGAGCATTGCTAGAGAGGTTAGATTAAGGGGTGGCTGAGGCCTAGGCGTTTATGGCGAAATTGTTACCGATCGTTTTGTTAGAGAATTGGATTTTAAGTTCACTTAGCGCATATACATTTCATTCTCAACCATTCACAAAACATGTTTCTCAATTGCCCTGGTCCAATAATGTCATGTGTAGGCCTGAGTTGCCCCGGCCTGGGAATGCGGAAACAGGCAGAGCTTGGGTGGCACAGCTGGACCAAGGGGATGCCAGGTACGCGATATTCCGATCGTAAACCGCTTTTCAACGTTCCACGGCGTTGGGATCCATCGTTGCACTGCCCCAGCCTACTACCACCCATTACCATACCACCGGGGCAATATATTCCTTCTGCACGTGATTTCAGATTCGGGGAATGAGGGCGGCCGGCCCAGGCAGCAGTGCTCAGGATGATAGTGAGGTACTGTTCCTGTTCCGCTCAGCGAGGGTTACGCCTTGCCAGAATAATAGCCTGCGCCCCTTTGTGATGGGTCTCGGGCCCTGATTGAAAGCAGTTCGCATTCGTATGAGCGGTTAAACGAACCTCAACGGATCAACCTGGATATGAACTCAAGAGAGCCCACGCTCTGCCTTACAGTACGGCCAGGGCACTCGGGCACGAGTGGTAAACAGAGTAACACGTCCATCTCTGCAGAGTTGCTGCGCAATTTCAAAAGGGATTGCACCGATGGGCAGCAAGCACTGAAATATCGAGTCCGGTACTCTTTGGTTGCAATCACACACCGCCGTGATGAGGGGGAGACAAGGCTTCCTATTCGCCTGGCGCTACACCGTTACGGTATGTAGCGGTTCGGTCAAGACGCACGCTCCAGTCACAACTGCTGCTTAGTCATTAGCCTCCAGAGCCTCATTCCCAACACGGCGAGGGATATGCCCTTCATAATTGAGGGATTTGTGACAACACAGTCATCGGTCAAACAGTGCATGCTATGTTGTATTGACTGATCCGAAACGATGGAAAGAGATATGATTCAATGTTCGCCTCGAATTCACGTTCTACAGGTCCCGTGCAGGTCATGAGCCACATACATACCGTGTTCGCAGTGGGTCCGCTCACCGAGATGCCTCTCCGCGGGAGCTCGCCTCAGCTGCCGCCCGTAAGGCTGTTTTACCGCAGCAGCGTGATCGCTGTAATATGACTGTTTCTAGCGCAGGAACGGGCTTGGTAAGGGGCAGTTCCACTCGCTTCTTGGCTCGGTAAATTGCCGCCTTCCGCGAACATGAAGGGCAGACATGACATGTTGTTGGCAGACCGCTATGTCGGTGGACATGAATTCTGAGGCGGATTTAAAGTATGCGCTATAACGTTCCATATGGCCCTACCGGGTCGCCTCACACAGCGCTCAATCTATGAGATTGGGCGATAATGTGAGGCAGGCACTTTCGGTGAGTTAAATAGTTTCTTCTGTGTCTAGCCCTGACATTGGTCGATGTTGGCCCGTCTGTGGCAGGCAATAATGGTTCCTGGTGCCGTCTCTATATATGTCTTTCAATGGCCTCTATTTAAAGGCCTTCTTGAATCTATAATACCAGATCACACTCGCCCATCGCCATCGCCATTGCCATTGCCATTGACCTTTAAATTTAACTCATTCCAATACATATCACACACGCCCATCGCCGTTGCCACTGATCTTTCATATTCTACTCACACCAATACATCCTCACAAGCAATCTTACGCAAGTATCTATTACGATGCTCGGTTCTGAAATCCTGGCCTACGACACTGGGACATCTTTGGACGGCGTGGCTCACACATCAGGATCCATTTCGGTTGGGAAAATGGCAGCTCCTCAACTTGCACATCAACTCTCCCTCGGCAACATGAACGATTCGATGGCCTCCTGTGATGCTAGTCACGCACACTCTTTGAGCGTGCGTGTAAAGCACTGTTACGATGGTTCCTCTGACGACTCAGTCCTTGGAATGGGCTCAGACTCAGGGATCCAGTCTCGGGGTAGTAAAGTCAGGATGTGGTCATGCTGCAACTGCGGCGAATCAGGAATGACGACCAAAATAACAGTCTGCACCTGCTCCCACTATCGCTGCGACTACTGCGAAACCTATTCCTCGCACAAATAGATGCCCCTTCACCACACCACTGACAACAACAACTGGCCATTCTTTACGCTTTATGAATGGACAAGGGTGTATTTCTATGATACTTCTGGGGATTCGGTATTCGGCGTCATTTAGAATCGGCATGCAAGGTTGCACGGCGCTACAGGAACACTTACTCTATGGCATGGTGGGTTAGGGAGGCGAAGGGAGCTGTTATTTTTGCTCTGTTTTTTGATCTTTTTGATCTTTTTGATTTTATTGATTTTATTTCCTTTGTCTCTGTACTTTGATTTTTGGTGGGAATAAGAGCTGGCTCTACAGAATCCATGTTATCATTTGTTGTTTTAGCATTGGTTGGAACAGGCTTCCATGTACGAACAATCCACAGTTTACAGCTTACAGTTTATAAGAACAGAGCGAACAGACTTGGGGGAACAGGACGGGCAATTTTAGATTTAGATTCACATCGCACGCGGCATCTGCATTTGTTTTTTAGTCTAGTTATTATTCAATACAATTTGTTTGGCTTTATTATTGTTAAGTGCTGATGCCGAGGTGAATTCCCAGAGTGAAACATAGGCAGTCCCTAGATCTTATATAAAATCACAAGCTATCTCTTCTCCAAACAAGAAACAAGAAAACGATTGGAATAAAACATGCTCCACTTGTTCCCTTCAGCAGCTCCTTCGGCGATTCCCCTAAAGTCCCCTCAACAGCTCCTGGAACAGCCCTTCCAGCAGTCCCCCCATGTTAGTATCTCAACTCATTTCGGGCTCCACATCATAACACCACCTGCATCTTCGTCCCACGATTCAACCGAATGAGTAAACCTGCCCAGAAGATCAAATCCGAGACTGTTGTAGAGCCGCTCCCCCATCATGCTAGCTTCCAGTCCAATTACGACGCCCTCTTTCTGCGCCTGTTCCATCACCCATGCCATCAGCTTCTTCCCCACGCCCCTTCCACGCCATGGCTCCGACACAACAACACTCTGCGCATGCCACCGATTCTTCCTATCCTCCCTGTCCTTCCAATGCTTCTTTTCTTCCACCTCTCCGTACTTCGCAAACTCCGCTATCCCTTCAGCGCTGTGGCTCCGATCCGGAAACGCCCACGCCGCACACTTCAAAAACATGCCATACCCCCAGTTCACCAGCCCTGAATACCACATCTTCTTCTCCTTTTCAATCTTCAACGCGGCCTCGTCGTCACCAAGCCTTGTGCATTGCATATATCCGACGATCTCGCCATCTCCAATGGCAACAAACCCCCTATTCCGGGGGCTCAACCCGCGGTGTTTGATCCTCCTTCCAAACCAAAGCGCATGATCCTCAGCATATCTCACTCGGTGCGGTGAAAGCAAATCCGAGAGGTCGGTGTCCCAGTACCCTGCCTGCGCGATCTCTCCGCAACGCTTCCCATCTGCAAATTTCATGGGACGGATTTCCACAGTAGACGACGCACTTGCAGGCGGGGGGACCGGGCGGGCTGGGGGCGGTGGAATAGTCATTTTAGGGACGTTTTTGCTGCAATGGGCGTATTGGGTTTTATGTGGGGGTGAATTTAGCGGAGTTTCTTGAAGAGTCTGAAAGGCAGCGGTGGTGGTTGCTATTGTTATATAAAGTTTCTTATTGTGAGAAGTCAATATCATCACGTGAGCGGTATTTTTAATTTCGTCGTGAGTCAGACGGGGAGATGACCCAGCCCGGTTGCCTTGGTTGGATCCGGCCGACCTGCCATTTCGGGAAAATCATAATACGGTTGTTGTGGTCAGGGCGTAACATTACTACACCGCTATGCGGTGTTAATGGGCGACTTTACCTGCATCGGCACTTAAATGGTCTAGATTGCGACGCAGGTAATCCGTGGCTTACAAGGTAGGTAACGCAAGTGATCTGCTTAATCCGGCTGACCACACATGATCTTGAAATGTTATGACTTTGGATGACCTGGTGTCTTTATATATAGATTTTCGGATCAGATCGAAAACTCTTTGAAGCTACGTTTATGTGCTGATGCTATTTTGAGAATTCAGTGATCTATTATTCAAACCAGCGGCAACTGGAGAAGTCATCAAAGGGCCTATTTGCTAGGTTGTGCGAACGGGGCAGGTAATAATACTAGATTATATTTTTATATTTCATATTTATAAGTGCTTGTTTTGGGTCTTCCAGCGCGGCCAATGTCGTCGGCTGCCAGGGACCAAACACCGTGGTTTAGGGGTCATATATTCGTTTCGTGATTAGTTAGGGTGGGCGGCCCTCCCTTGTTTCCTATCATCTAAGCCTTAAAACCACCCGGTGGATCGTTACGCACAGCTTCAATCACTGCCTCTCGCATCGTTCTCCTTGGAGCGCGTCGACCGGTCATAAGCTCAAACTGGGCAATTCCCTGCTCCGGAAGGACATCCAAGAAATCAACAATGACCCATGCTTGTCCAGTACGGGCGCGAAGGTCGCGGATCTGCTTCACAAGGAGAGTTTCAGTGTGGCGATATGCCAGCTGTCAGGTGAGTAATGTCAGCCATAGTCATTTTATGATGCCCAGGGAGACCTGGGTAAGGGAAGGGAAAATATGGTGGTTTACATACCTCCATGACAACGCCGCCAGTGGGACTCTGTAACCACTGTTCTGGCATCTCAAAGGAAGGGACGGGTTGGTTTTCGACACTGTGCGCTGGGAGGCACGATACGATAAGGGTGGGTGGACGCAGGCCTGTGGGCCATGGCTCATCCCTTGAGCGCAGCACTGTGACGACTGGAATCTCGAATCCGAGCTGTTTGGCCCAGGCATTGAAGTGGTCCGCTACTGCGGTGGCATTGGCAAGCGTGCGGTTGAAAATGAAGATCCGACGACAACCGAGGCGAAGAAGTGCATAGATAGCGGAGCGAGCCATGCCTCCTGCGCCAATGATGAGACCGGTAGTTCTGGATGGCTGGACGGCATTACGCGGCGAGGCATTGCGGCGAATTGATGTCACAATACCAATCCAATCTGTGTTATCGCCGTAGAGGGCGACACATGGACCGGAGCGCTTGGGTTCCGTGGCTTGTAGGGCGAGGGACTGCGCCGTAGATGACGGCAGTGAGCGCAGAGGAACGACGGTGTTCACAGACCCAATGGCATGAGCATGGTAGCTGACAGCGGATAGGTGGGGTACTATCTCCATGCGGAGAGGCTGGTTGGTCGCAGAACCACCGAAATTAGGTTCGCTCGCAAGGCGGAGGAAGGCCTCAACAGATGATGTCTGATTAATGCTATAATCGTGCGGCATACCGCAAACTTTATAAGCAGCACCGTGCATTGCTGGAGAAAGACTGTAGGAGACCATAGCCCCACTGATATAGAAGTGGAGTGGCTGAAAAATGGACTTGTCGAATAGCTTTCGAAGAGCTTCTTCCGATGTGAGACGATTGATACTTGGAGTCTTAGCTCGGGTGAGGACAGGATGGGTGACGGGCGAGAAAATCTTGTTCAGCGCAAGGGTTTCAATTCCCATGCTACCTGAATTATATGCAATAAGTGGTATGTGTGGCGCTGGGAGTCCCGCTGTTTTCTCCCAAAATAACTTGATATCTTCATTATCTTTCGAAGTCTTCGCTGTCTGGACAAGCCTGACGATATCGAAATTGAAGGACTGGGCTCGACTGTAGAGAGCGAGTCGATCTGGTTGAAGCCATCCAGAGGTAGAAGGCCTACCATCATAGTAGTGGGCAATAACTTTCGTCCGGCCCTTCTCACTGACTGGCCGTGTGATGTTGCCATCTTCAAAATTCAAATCTATGGCGATGTAGTCGACGCCAAGGCGCAGGCCTTGCTCAAGTAAAATAACAGCGATCTCTTGAGTGAATGGAATGCGAGCCTCTTGACCTACGCTTGGCTGGCCTGGGTTTGTATGATTCTCAAGGTCCACCACACTGAGTATGATGGGCACCCCTATTTCCCTTCGAATCACAGCAACCAGCTTTGATATCACAGAAAGCATACTTGCTGTCCACGTATCGATTTTCAGCTCCACGACATCGCCGCCACCTGATTCTAACTCAGACATGTCGATCTTAGTTGTGATTAGGTCTGAAAGAGATAGGGACAAGGCAAAAGTATATTGCCTGTTCTCGGGCGGCACTGCACCAATCGAGAGTGGATTCTCGAGTGCAGCTAGCCCGTGTCCATTATTAGTGATGAAATCAAGAAAGCCAGAGAAGTCCTTTTTAGCATCCTTTAAGCCAAAGGAATAATTTGGGTTTGCTCGGTCAAGAGGGCTGTCGGTGCCATTTGACTCGCAGCTTGGGTCATGTAAATTATAGTACTCGAAATTTGAACAAGATCGATGCACAGAGTCAGCGTGCTCAAGCCGGCGCGCTTCATCCTCAGAAAGATTAAGAAGGCAACGAATGCGGTTGAAGTTCCGAACGATGTGAACCACTGGATGTGATAGAGCATATTCCTTCAGCGTCTCTTGTGCTTCCTTGGCCAAGCTTCCCATTCCACATTCAATAATGCAGTTAGAAGGGTTCTCTTTCAACATTTTCTGGAGGGCATAGATATTCTTCTTCTTGAACTCTTGATGTCCATGTTCGGATAAAAATGATTTCCTTGATAGTCCTGTGACTTCTTCGAAATATTGATCTTCTGTGATCAGTCGGCGACCAAGATGAATAGCTCCAATGAAACCCAGCGACCGTTTGCCAGATCCACGGCACCCAACCAGGACAATAGTAGCATTGGGGGCAAATTCTCGAGGGTTTTGAGGAGATTTTACACGATAAAGCTCCCCGATTTCAGCCAAAACTGCGTTCCTATCCTGGAGCGCCTCCATATCAGTACTGGGAGAAGCCGCCATGTTTGGAGTGTTCATATCCTCGTGAGTCCAGCAATACAAGACTTCCTAGGGCGCTGGACTTCAACAAATTTTCGCCCCAACATATCTAGACGCATAATAGGGCTCCATGAACTTATAGATGTTGTATTTCCCCAGAATTGTTGTTTTGCAAATTATGTCGTGCGACGTCAACCCCGATCCTTTGGTTAGTCAGCAATGCAGGTCCGGGTAAAGTATCTTCCCCCGATGTCCGGATCTTAGATCCCCAGATTGATCGGCCATGGAGTACCGACCAACAAGGTTCACGTCACGACAATACCTCCAACCTTACATAAGTTACCAATTCAAGTTCTGTCTTAAATCGCGGTAGATACCGTGCCCTATCAATCACCAGTCAAGGTTTATACTATCAGAAACGGCATCTTGCACACCCAATGCAATTCTTAGACGCTGAAAACACCCCCGCATCAGGTCTTCCTTGAAGGATTCACTTTGAACGACGAATCAATCTCTGCCGACCAGAATTCTGGGGCAGTCAAGACATGGGCCATCTCGACCATAAATTTGGAAACGAAAACATACCCTCTTGGGCACAACACCAATGGTGACGATTTCAAAAAGGGCATTCTGTTGTAGAGGGTGCTGCCCAAGCAGTTCACAAATCAGACCATGAGTCCACCCGCCGCCGCAGTACAGCGTAAACGCGTGGCTCAAGCCTGCGATCGATGCCGGAGCAGGAAAGATAAATGTGACGGCGCGAAACCCGCATGCTCAGCCTGTGCATTGCGAGGGCATACATGCTCATATGACCCAGCCGTAAAAAAACGAGGGCTTCCCGAAGGATATGTGCGAGGGCTGGAGAACCTTTGGGGATTTACGATACGGGAGGCACCAGAAGTTGAAACAAATGTGATCTCCTTGATAGAGCAGAGGCATGGAACGGAGGGTCTACCAAGAGGCTGGAACAACAAAGATGGCGACGAGCCATTGTCGGATACATGGAGGAAAAGCCGTTTATCTCGAGAGTTAGACTCGCTCCTTCCGCTTCTTGATATAACCGATGACAGGCCAGCGAAGAGGAGGCGCCAAGATAGTTCATTTACCCCACCGACCGAGTCATCCGCATTCGATCCCGCATCAATACCCCGCGAACCGTATCCGGTGAAAGGAGAGCGTCAGAGCTCTTCTGCCATATTTCAAGCGCCTAGTTTCAATGGCACCGCGTCTACCGAGACAACGATGCATGTAGATGCCGAACAAACCCCGCTTCCTCACAATGCTTGGGAGCTTCTTGATGTATATTTCTCTTATACTCATTCTTGGCTGCCAATTGTTGAAAAACACAACTCCCTGCGCGCATCCTATCTATATCCCACCGAAATATCCTCGTCGATGCCTGGCTCTGGCGACCATGCAGCCCTGTGGGCGATATTGGCTTATGCAGAATGTCATCAGGCTATTATAAGGAGAAGCATGGCACATACCTTTATTCTTCAACAGGACGGCCCTTGGATAGCAAGCGCTACTTATAAAACTGCCAGAAGCCTTATCCCAGATGAAGACGGTGTGTTTGAGCTTGGACATATTCAGAGCCTACTTATTCTCACCCTTCTGAACATGGGTAAGAATCGATGGAAGCAAGCATGGTCGCTCATTGGCCAAGCAGTTCGCATTGCACTAGAGCTTGGCCTTGAAAAGTGCCCAGATGATGCTAAGTCCAGGAATAGACATGTGTTCTTTGGCTGCTTTGTATTAGAAACTCTTGTGGCAGCTCGATTAAACAGAAGCCCTCATCTTCGAGCGCAAGATGCGCTGAACTGCGGCCTGCTCCTTGAGGATGGCTCTGATGAATGGAGCCCGTGGGTTGACAACATCGGGATTCGCCGAAATAGCGAAAGCTCTTCTCGAGGTCCTGGGGCGACCTTGAGTACATTTAATCGGCTGGTTCAAATATCTGCCGTGTTAAATGCCATTATCTGCGGGTATTCTATTGGCACTAGGGATCATGGGAAGTTTGACCTACTACTCCATAAATTTGGCTGGGATTCTAAAGCTCAGGACAAAAATGGCTCGGCACTTCTGCCTCATCAATACCATCTTCGGTGCCTATATAGTGCCACACGAGCTCCTTTGCACGCAAATATACACGAACAGGCAAGCCGGACAGAGGAGTCTGTACCCGAACTACTTGATGGCCTTCGGAAAAATTATGGTCTTGCTGCTGTTCCTCCTACCTTTGATTGTCTAGCACATGTTTTTATTCGGCAGTTTACTTCCCATGGAAGTACTGTGGCTTCTGAAGACGCCTTTAATAACCTATCGGAGCTATTAACTGAAATGGCGCGTACATGGCCTACGTTCCAAGACACTCTCTTGGAGCTGGGTAAGTTACGTTCTTCAATGTTTGGACCGAAACTCCCGGCCTCCCGATTCAGCAATTCCCTGGGCACCAACCCGACTACTATAGTTGGGAAGGATATTAATCTCAGGGATAGCCGGCCCCAGAGACACCCATCATTAGATGAGCCAATGATCACACCGAACCCATCGGAATACACTGCGTCCGGACAAGCACTCTTTGAAGCTGCGATACAGTTCGACCCCTCGGTACTATCTGGAGCCGATGAAATGCAGCATACAAGTACTCCCTGGACATTGCCAGTTGCAAATCTTACCTTGGCAGCTAACCCTCCCATCGCACCTCAGCCTGGTGCAGGGCCCCCATCAGTACCATACTACCCAATCTTTGACTCCCCGCCAGACGATGACGCTCTTTTTAACGAGTTCGCAACCTTGGATGCCATGAAGTGGCAAGTTCTCATATTCACCTTCCACCTCCGACCCCGCTAACTGATAACGCAGGACCAATAACTGGGACCAGAGCCTCCAGAACCTCGGTTTCACGGACGTGGATAATATGAAGCAAGATTTCCATGCTTTCTTCCAAGGACCGGATCTTCAGCCTCCCAATGACCATGATATGGGCGATCATTTAATGCCTAGCTCCGCGGCCCTAACGGAATACCCGAACCCGCATATGGAAGCTAGTCAGATTCTACAGGCACTGTCTGCGTCCGAGGTTCCAGCGCTGCCAAGTCGTCAAGATGGAGGGTGACTTGTAGGTCGAGTAATGACATCTCAATAACTTTCATTGGTTAGAGGGCGCTGTTATGGTTCAGCACTCCACCGTGCGTTATAATCCACTACATTATTGCTGTTGGGTAGCATGTAGGACGTGCTGTGGGCTGTACCGCATCACACAGCGTGAATACGGTCCACACAAGCGTAAATGCGGCAGTGGCGCATTTCCAGTTTGCTCTACAGTGTAGACTGACCTCGAAACATTACCTCTTTTGCCTCTCGGACACACGGCAGGAGAGGAAGTGATGGAACTCAAGTGGCGGCTGGCGGCGATGTTTTCTGCCAAGACAGTCGTGCTGTAATACCGTCTCAATACGTATGGCATTGTATGATATATGGGTTCTGGACTATGAGCAATATTATATCCGCCATGATAATGTATATCTCGCCTGTAACGAACAGCTGTTTGTACAACGGATAAGTAGCTAGAATGTGATAAAAGTCCAATGGAATTTTTGTCCTGGAGAGGCATTTATCGTCAGAGCTCTGTAGATAAAACCGAAATCGAAGTCTTAAAAAACCCATCAATAGACTATTACTATGCTTTCTTCAATTTTGTAAACTTGTCTATATAAACTTGTAATTTCGTTCCTTGACGTGGACGTTGGCGTGGTGAGCCGCAATCGACACTACCAATAAATTTGTCAAGCTACCACAACCTTCCCGAGGCCAAGGCCAAACCTTAATATTGACTAAACCACATAACTCCGGACCAACCAACACCACAGCGTCGCATTGATACCCCAAGACACGGCGCAACCCGACACAATAGCATCTACTCCATTGC
>JPJU01001397.1:0-25396 GCA_000750735.1 Pseudogymnoascus sp. VKM F-4246
CTCCCACCTCCCCCATCCCGATAAGATCGATAAGATCAATCCGCCATGACGTCAGCCCCAACCACGACACATCTCCATGCGGTTATTCTTAATGAACCTCACCACGTCTCCCTCGCATCGATATTAATCACTCACTAACTGCCTGACTGGGCAATCAAGGGGAAGAGTACCACTCTGACGCTGTGTTATCCATCCCGAAACACGCCAGTCATACAGCTCAGCCTGTTCTCCGTACAAACACTACAGTTTAAAACTGACTCCTCAGGTCTGGGTCTCAGAAGGGGCCCGAGACAAGAGGGGAGCTATGGTAATTGTGCTGTCCAGAACTGTCTCGGTTTTTGTAACGCTGTTGGTCGAACCACTCTGTGGCTAAACTTCATGATCAAAAGAACCATCCCGTTATTTTAGATAGTAAACTACTCACCACCCCTGTATAAACCTAGAAGAAGCTCAAGTACAAAGTGTGAAGACGGAGAGAGTGGTGGCTATAACCAATAAAATTCCACGTCCATCTACTATCTCTGTTTATTGCTTGCCCTTACTGGACGTACCGCCATCAACTCACAGATTCAACAAGGCTAGCTTTTCTACTATGGTTGCCGAAACATTGCCTCACTTAATGTCGAATGCATCTTCCCAATTCATTATTGCGTAAAGTTAGATTAGTAGCCACGGCTCATCCATAAGCTCAGCAGCCGTTTTCCGTTTCTCGGGATCAATAACCATCACCGTCCTCAAAAAATCAATAAACTCCTCCTTGTCCTTCCCATCAAGGTTAATAACCCAGTTCTCCAGTTTCGCCGTCCCTTCCCTCTCAGGCTCTACAACGCTCCTATCATCATGGAAGCACCTCGCTACAACATTCCTGTCTCCCTGGCCCAGTAACGCCCTCGGAAATCGCCCAAACAACCGCACCATCTTCTCAGTGCCATGTGGTATATAGTCAAACCCCAAGGGATTATTATAATACGTGAGGTCAGTCGTATGTGTGTATGATTCGATTAATTGGTATATCGGGATCGGGTACATCGGTACTTCTCGTTCGGGATCGGGTACGGGTACGTCGCTCGGCTTCGCTTGCTGTCGCTCGGCTTCGCTCGGCTTCGCCCAGGTCGCTCGCCGTCGCTCGCTGTCGCCCGCCGTCGCTCGCCCACGCTCGCCGTCGCTCGCCCGGCCTCGTGTGCATCACGTATATATGGATGTTACATTATACAAGAAATTACTGTTTGAAAAATTCCATCTGATCTGGCAGTGGTTTCAATTCAAGTTGATCACCATGTAACGGGAACCACCTTGATCTATGGAAGAGCTACGACTCAATATTAGATAGCTATCGGCGTACCAATCTATGTACAATATATTACTCTCTGGACAAATCCAAAGTCCGGGTATCTTCAGTAACAGCCTCTTAGACGCTGCCCTTTGAGGCTCCGGGGAACATAGACTCAATGGCATCTCCCAAACCCTGACCACCGACCGTCAAGTCCTTGAAAGCTGGGCAGCTCAAGTCAAGGAGTGCCGTGCCAAGGGTGTCAAACAGCATCTGGAGCGGGACTTCAATTATATCGAAGACGGTTGACAGAGAGTTGGGAGAGAGGGTCTTGAGGACCTCGAAGACGAAGCAGAGGAGGTTGTTGCCCTCAAGAAGGGTCTGGGCATTCAGGAGCCCGCCAGTCAGGTCGCCCAGATCGACACCCGTGAAGCTGTCGACAGTTCCAGTGTTGCCGCCAATGCTGCATGGTGTTAGGATTGAGTGATATAAGTAGCAATGGCAATGCTTACCTGCCAAGCTCGGGGTGCTTTGCAACAAAGTAGAGGATATCGAGGTTCAACTGAACCAAGGTATAATCAACAGGAATGCGATACCAGTTCTCTGGAATCCTTTCACAACCCGGGTTGTAAGTGAAGTTGCCAGGTTCTCCCTCCACCGCGAAGAAGCTCTTGAGGATATCCTTGGCTACATCACGTTAGTAACGACCCCGTCGCAGCCAGCGGGCAATAATCTTACTAAACGAGCCTGAAAGGTTCTCCTTGGAGTAATTGGCAAACATTCTTGTCGGGAAAATAAATCCGGCATTGCGAGCAATCATTCCAGTGAATGGTCCATAGTAGAAGTTTGGGTTGGTAGCTTTCGACTCCTGGAAACGGATGTTTGCTCTATCAGCCATAACGTCGATGTTGAAGTCACCGACGGCATCATTGGACATGTTAAACCACTCCGAAAACTGGCGAGGGTCCAGGTTGGCGTTGTCGCCGGTTAGGTAGAGGTCGTTGCGAGTATTTGACGAATCGGACTCGATGATGTTGTGGGAGCCAACGAGACCGCGCGGTTTGCCTGTCGAATTTCTTAGTAACGTAGGAGGCACCACCAACTCCAGAGACAACTTTACCTAACAACCCAAGAACATTACCAAGAATGTTGCTCACTGCGGTGGATTCTCCTCCGATGGAGAACCCTGGGTCCAAAGAGATGGGGTTGCCGACAAAAACCGTCCCCATGACGGCGAGAAGGCCACCCAGCTCAACACTCATTCCGTACACTGTCTCAAAATCAGAATGTGCGTTAATCCAGGACCATTTGCCACCACTAACCTTTGTTAATAGCTGCAGTCGCCTCGATCACCTGAGAATATGTTAGGGAAAAGTACATGTCGCATATGATATGGCTACACCCACGTTTGTGACGCCATTGCGGCCGATGTATCCGTGATTCGCGAGGGCATTCAGTCCTGGACAAGGTCCACGCTGGTCACCAGCAGAAAAGTCAGGCGGAATGAACGAGTGGTCGCCCGTCACTGTTGTTGATATGTTAGATATTGATTAAATCGCTGAAGAATATTACATACCGTCAACAGGTGCGGTCAATGGGTCAACCAGGAAACGCTTTTCGTGGCTTTCTTGGGCAACGCCACGCAGGCCTTCAGCTAACTTGGCAATTACATCTTCTGATAGCAATGCGTCGCCGGCCACAGAAGGAAATGCAAGCCCAACGCTGGTGAGAGCAGAGAGCGAAACGAGGGAGTGTATAATCTTCATATTGAAACAAAAACAATTCAATCGCGACCTCGAAAAGGAATGACAAGAGTGAGTGCCCAGAGTAAACAGAACATATCAAAAGACATCGACGGCGCCAGTCTTCTGGCCCGGCCAGCACGTAATTGCCGGCCAAGAGTCCATCAAGTTTAGCCCAAAAGCTCGGGTCATCGTGCACGTTTTTGGGCGTTGTAAATTGATCCACGCGCAGTGGATGCCGAGCATGTGGAATCCCCTGAGCCCCCTGGAAATTGGTTTTTGGGGGGACCGAGCTACAGACCCCAGACTTTGCAGTGCCGATCTATTGAGGTGGCCCGGCACCAACAAATTGCGCTATGCAAGCTTTAAGCGGAGACGCCCCTTGGGCGTACATGGCGTCCCGCTCAACGGCTTACCACAATCCACAAAAATGACGGCCAGCGTTTTGAAAGGGGGTTTATCGTCCGTTGCAGTTACCTAGAGGATTTATCGCACCCGCTACTGAAGTAAATATTTATCGTCCCGTCGATGGATACGGCACAGATGGCCCCATTGGCCGCCGTCATGGTCCATCATTGCCGCTTATGACGGCGGAAGCTACTCCACAGCACGGCCCCGTATGAGAAAACAAAATTATTGGAAAGTAGAGTAGGGCTGGATGAGCTATAGAACCCGTGGGGAATAGTTTGATACGGTCCCAACCACTCATACCCGGCATTTGAGACCCTTGGCATCAAAGTCGGAGGCGTGCTTGCTGCTGCTCGTACTCCCTGGCACTGGATAGGCTAGACCCATTCCATGTATTGCTTATCCGCCTATTATACAATAATATGTATCGTTCCTAACTCGCAGAATATGTTTGCCATGTTATATTCTTTTCTTCTTTCCTTTGGCGTTTGAATTCAACATCGGACTTCGTGGCCATGAAGCTCCTAACCGTCGCCTTGACTGCTCTCTTGTCAGTCTACAATGCAAATCTGGTAGCAGCCCTGGATCTGCCTCCCGTAGGCACACCGCCGCCTTCATGTGGGGTAAGAGATACCGCAACCTCTGAAGTTTCACCAACTAATTCGAATTAACAGCTACAATGCATCACTGAGCTGATACTCGCCTCGGAATGTTCGCTCACCGACAAATCTTGTATCTGCACCAGCGCACAGTTAAATCATGATATCACCGTTTGCGTTGCCACCAGCTGTGGAGTCAGGGACCAACTGGCAACCAAAAAGTATACCAGTGACTTTTGCGGAGTTGTACCAAAAGATAGGACCAGACTTATTTCTGTCGTTGGAGTCACATTCGGCGTGCTGGCTTTGATTACATGTGGTCTGCGAATCCTGTCAAAGTTCTTACGCGCTGGTGGGCAGTTCGGCATGGACGATTATACCATCATGGCAGCCATGGTAGCTCTACCCTTCTCCTATCAGAAGTTACATGTGTTGATCAAATTTAGGCCATTACCATTCCTTTTTGTGCTTTTTCAGTCCTTCGTGAGTTTACCTGAAAGCTTCGTTGTATATCCAACAACTAACCCACGAAAAGTTGCCAATCATGGCTTGGGCAGAGACATGTGGAACGTCCATCCTGACGACATAACATCCATTCTTTATGTGAGCTTCGGGTCATATAATCTTCGGTGAATATCGCTGATAGTAACAGATTTATTACTGGGACGAGTTGATGTATGTCGCAATCGTACCTCTCACCAAGATTTCCATTGTTTTCCTATACCTCCGAATATTCCGCGGCAAAACTTTCGTATACTTTGCCTATGCCCTGATAGCTGCAAATGTAATTTATCTCCTCGTCTTTGAGGGCATCTCTATTTTCCAATGCTGGCCTATTCCGGGAGCATGGAGAGCGTGGGACGGCACCTATCCTGCGAAATGCCGCAACATCAATCTTCAAGGTTGGATGTCTGCCACGTTCGCAATCATTCTCGACGTTTGTACCTTGGTATTGCCACTGCCATCGCTCTACAAACTTGAGATGTCGATGAAGAAGAGGGTTCAGATCATGCTAATGTTTAGCGTCGGTATTTTGTAAGCCTCCCAAAATCTATCCGCCAAAAAACATTCAGCTAATCTGATTACCACAGCGTCACTATCGTCAGCTTCGTGCGCATACGAGCATTCACAAAATACGCCAATACAACAAATCTGACTCGTAAGTTTTCTGACTTCCGTTTGCGATATTTCACAGCTGACGAAACTACAGAGGATTATGTGGAGCTTGGTTACTGGAGTACGATCGAGGTTCCAGTGGGAGTGATATGCGCTTGCATGCCTTCGATCAGGGCACTGTTCCGCAATGTCTTCCCAAATCTTTTTGGAACGACCCAGAAGGGCCAGTCGAGCACTGGAAGACTCTCGACTACACTGACGCCACAAAGCAAAAGTCGATCCGAATACGCCAACTTATCGAAGCACGAGGCTAGTTCGTCGGTGATTGGGCTCGTGCCGCTGGACAAAAGTGACGAGGAGGAAAGGTACAGAGGTTCTGCTTAGTGGGGCCAGGGGAAGGGGGAGGTGCCCCTCATTCACCAACTGCTGTTTAATTCGTTCGAATACTGTATGTATGATAGGGGGCTTATCATTTCTCATGTAAATATTAGACGACATGTATTGATTGCGGGACATTTTACTAGCGGGACGGGTGGCAAAAGGGACTTGTCTCACGGTGAGTGGGGGCAGAGTAGAGTAGCTACAAAGTTAGCTGTTTACTGTAGACTAAGTCAGCTTGCCTGTCATATCGAAAAGCTGTGGGCCATGACATTATTCTCCTTGCTCTTTTTATGATTGTGCAATCTTACTGCGCGGGACTAATTGGAAGGGCAAGGGATGACTAGGGTCATTGCTTTTGTGTCAATCTCTGGCACCCACAATTTATGTAAGTCTTGCCGCCCTTGTCATATCCCCGCAATTCTTAGCCCCCTGCCACACACGGCGTGGGAAAGGATCGGTGCGGGCCAAGCCTATTGTCAACTTTTCCCCACACAACTGTCTCCACTTCTTCAACAATAAGGGCTTGAATAGCCGACTGCGAACATTCTCCAAGACGCCGCTGTTTCATGGAGTGAGATTTTACGCTTTGTGCCCACTGCCGCCGTATACGAAGTACGAGTATGCTTGCATGATTGCTTGCCAGAGAATTTTATATTATCGTTCAGGATTCGAGTTATGATGTTAACCCTCAAGGTCCTGTGATTTACCGCCTGTTTGGTTTGATCAATCGGATACTCGGGAACTTTTCAATAGACCACAATGTGACCTCCGAACAAGCTTGCGCCCATGGCATCTGGAAAGTTTCCAAGAAAACCGGCAGTGTTTAAATTGCACCTATCAGCGATCACTCCCTATCAGGCTTTTTTCTGCATGACACGAATGAGCAGGGGCGACATTCCCGAATAAAATATCTGTGCACCATTTTCCGACCTGACGACCATTGCCGTTTATGGCCCGTGTCCTTCGCTGGCCGTGTGCCCGCATGGATCTATCACTTGGCGATGGTCAACCCAAGCGGAGGCCTGTCCGTTCTTGGACTGCAGAATTTGGATCCACCAGCGACATGGTCTTCTCACGGGGACTGAGGTGGCTCAGCCGCGAACGTGGTCGTAGAGTACCTATCACTTTCGCGGGGGTGAGACGGAGTAAGTTGTGCCTCCCAAACAAATAAAACTAGAGGTTGGTGGTCGTACGCTGTTTTGCTTTTGAGCTTCAAGCCCAGTCATTCATTTTGTTATTCTTATCAGGGCTTTTTTTCCTTCTACAAGATGCGGTCGTTATTGCCTTTGAGCGTGATTCTTTCTCTTACAAGCAGTGTATTCGCAGCGTACGTTATACCTCCAATTGACACTCAAAAGCTGGAGCTAACTGCACCAAAGTGCTGTCCATGGCCACCCTCACCAAGGGCATTCCAAGCGCCAGGTTGAGTCAAATACAACATGGCTAGAAGACTATGAATACGTTGTCGTTGGATCTGGGCCCGGCGGTGGTCCAGTTGCCGCCAACTTAGCCA
The DNA here is from genome assembly GCA_000750735.1 of Pseudogymnoascus sp. VKM F-4246. Classification (NCBI taxonomy): domain Eukaryota; kingdom Fungi; phylum Ascomycota; class Leotiomycetes; order Thelebolales; family Thelebolaceae; genus Pseudogymnoascus; species Pseudogymnoascus sp. VKM F-4246. The sequence continues at coordinate 7,030 of JPJU01001397.1, forward strand.
TTGCTGGCTTCAAAGTTCTCCTGATCGATGCTGGGGACGACCAAGGCGAAGCATTGCAACAACAAATTCCTGCTCTCCAACTGCAATCGACTGAGTACGAACCGATGCGATGGGATTTCTTCGTCAACCATTATTCTGATGAGGAACGACAAAAGAAAGATTCCAAAATGGTATATCAAACGCCCTCTGGTGAGCAGTATGTTGGATTGGACCCCCCAGCTGGCTCGACCCCTCTGGGTATTCTATACCCAAGAGCCGGAACCCTTGGCGGTTGCGCAGCTCACAATGCTTTGATCACTATCTATCCGCACGACAGCGATTGGGCCAACATTGCGACCATTACAGGAGATGACTCCTGGAGCCCTTCTAAGATGAGAAAATACTTCATGAAGCTGGAAAGGAATCGCTATCTCCCTAGCAGCATCATCGGCCACGGTTATGATGGATGGCTGGGGACGGCTATGACGGATCTGTCGCTTGTGATTGAAGACCCAAAGCTTCTCTCGCTCATCATTGCCGCCGGCACTGCAATGGGCAAGGGCCTGCTTGGCCTTGTCCTCAACACTGTTATCGGTCTTGGTGAAGTTTTACTCCGTGACCTCAACGCCCCAGGACAATCTAGCAAGGATGGACTTTACCAAGTTCCCCTCGCTATGACCGACTCGAAGCGAAACGGACCTCGCGACTTCATTCTCGACACAGCCAATGCTGTCAACAAGGACGGTTCCCGAAAGTACCATCTCGATATCAAGCTCACGACCCTAGTCACAAAGGTTCGCTTCTCGCACGACGGGCCAACACCCAAAGCCGTTGGCGTGGATTTCCTCGACGGTCAAAGTCTTTACCAGGCCGACCCCCGAGCTGGTTCTGCCAAATCTACAGGCTCTGGAAGCGTGAATGCCACCCGCGAAGTCATTCTAGCGGCCGGTGCTTTCAACACCCCTCAACTCCTTAAGCTCAGTGGTGTCGGCCCATCCGCCGAGCTCAAGTCTTTTGACATCCCCGTCGTCGTCGACCTCCCCGGTGTTGGCACCAACCTGCAGGACCGTTACGAGAACACCATCATTGGTGACAGCCCGACTGATTTCTTCATCACAAAGAAATGTACCTTCTTGGAGACTATGCCAGATCCTTGCCTAGAAAGATGGGAAAACGGCTTCGAACCAATTACTAAGGGTACCTACGGCACCAATGGTATCGCCATCGCCGTCGTCAAGAAGTCCTCTGTTGCCGAGGATGAACCGGATCTTCTCATCTCTGGCGCCCCAGCCAAGTTCAAGGGTTACTTCCCTGGATACTCACATGAAGCCCTCAAGGACGCTCATTACTGGGCTTGGATTGTGCTTAAGGCTCATAGCAGGAACAATGCCGGCACTGTCACACTGCGTTCGACCGACCCGCGTGAAATGCCCAACATCAACTTCCACTCCTTCGATACGGGTGTGACCACCGACGGCGCAGATGAAAAAGATCTCCAGGCCGTTTACGAGGCGATGGAATTCTCTCGCAAGATCTTCAAGGACCTGATTCCTCTCGACGGCGGCTTCACGGAGGTGTGGCCTGGACCAAACGTCACCTCGGAGGCGGACATGAAGCAATTCATCAAGGAGGAGGCATGGGGACATCATGCAAGCTGCACTTGTCCTATTGGAGCTGATGATGACCCAATGGCGGTGCTGGACTCGAATTTCAAGGTTAGGGGCGTGGAGGGACTGAGGGTCGTTGATGCTAGTGTCTTCCCCAAGATCCCAGGTTTCTACATCGCGGCGCCAATCTACATGGTGAGCGAGAAGGCCAGCGAGGTTATTATCCAGGCTGCATCAGCATGAGGGGATGTATTATTCGTGGAGTTGTGATGTGGTCACTCAGCGTCTCTGGGTAGGCTTCTGTATTATACTATACATTCCACAGAAACATACTTATACTCGGTCATTGTAATATGGGAACCTAACTCTGCCTTTCTCCTTGTTACATAGTTTGGTATACCCATCATTACGCAGTTACTGCGTCTTTGCTGCCATTTGTATTTGGCTTTAATTTCCTTCTTGCAACCATTTCTTCGACCAAGTCATCAACCAACTTCTGGTAATCAGCACTAGAGTATTCTGAAAGATGACCATCCTCTGAGCTCCTTGTCCAGCCGGCATAGGGATCATTATCCCGTGTCAACCTTGGGTTTTCCATTAGCTTCTTTCGGATGTGAGCGGGAATGTTATTGCCATTTGAGAGCTTCCTCCGTTGTGACTCGTAGATGAGAGCCATGGCATGCACAAGTGCAACCTGCGACGGAGAACGCGGTACAATGCTTTTCATGTGATATTTCAATAGCAGGTAGAACGATACGTGTCGATCGACACCGAGGTATGTATCCTGCAAACTTAGCTCGCACGAGGGTGGGTAGAACCCTGCCACCTCCCAATCTATAATGCCGGCCAACTTGTAGCTAGGTTTTCCATCTGCTAGGGTGCGCGATCGAGGAATTAGATTGCGAGCTGTGAGATCGTTGTGTCAAAGCACGGATTCTCCGGCCCATTTGCTCATGTCGGAATTGTTAATGACTATCGATCCCATGTCTTCAAAAATAGACTGAACCCTGACGTCTTGCGTACCACCGAGGGATTCCATTGTACAGAACGGCTTCATAAGCTTTCGTTTTTCCATGATAGAGCATAGTAACGCGTGTCCATTATTCAAAACCCCTGTATGAGGTCTACCAAAGACCCCAGGCATTTCCACGAGGGGCTGGTTCTCTTCGTCATCCTCATGAAGCATCCTGCGTATAATTTCTTGCGGCATCTTATCACTGAGTCGAACAGAGTGCAACTTTTGGAGCGCCTAACAAGCTCAGTTACAACATTGCTTTGCTCATCGGCGCTCATCAGCTGCCAGACTTCTTCCAAGGGACAGCCCTCCACAAGTTCAACTACTGAGAAGTGGAACACTCGCCCTTGGGCGTTTGCAGCAAACGGCTCTTAAAACTAGCTTGCGACGCGGGAGGTATTGTAGGTTACAAATAAAAAATATGAGGAATTACAATTGGCTCCCAGGCGTCATGATACTTGTTTAACAAGAAGTTATTTCAATGCCAAGACTTTATGTTTATCGTATCAGATTGATCGCATTGATAAGAATTCTTGATATCACGTGATATTTTGTCTTTATCGCCGCTGCCCAGCCCGATCGCGGGGTGATGACTGAGCAACGCGATTAATAAATTTGGAGAGGGGAAACTGAGAATCCAAACCCCACAGCTCCCACATCGCCAACTCTGCACTTCTCGGATCCAACAACTTTTATTTGGGCATACTCGGCTCTACGATTTATAATTGCCTCATTTTTGAACAAAGAGTGCGGATTCAGAGGCTGATTTTTGGCATTTGCCACTCTTCGTCGCGATGGCGCCTTCATTCGTTACCATCGATAACACCCCAGACTTCGATTTCGCGCCTCAGCCACAGACCACCAAGAAGGCAGTCGACTCCAGCACTCGTACGCTCCTCATTGCGCCTCCTTCCATCGCCAGCCATGAGGAAAAACTCCACGGCGTTCTCGCCGTCCACGACCGCTCTGTCACCGATCTCCAGATGCTCGACCGCATCTCCGCGGGCCTCGCTAGACTGCCCCTCGCAACGTACGACCTTATAATTATCCTCACCGACGTCGACGGAACGCGCAACGAGTCGGGAAAGTTGCTGAGCCGGGATGTATACAGCAGCCTCGTGCAATCGCTCAAGGCGGGCGGAAAGCTAGAGTCCCAGGACGGCACATTTGGACAGTCCACTACCAGTGGCGAATATACCGAAGCTATTCTTGCGGGATTGGTAGCCAATACCTCTGGAGGAATGATGAAGCCGGATTACAGTGCCAGTGAGGCAGTGCCGCTGCGCTTCGGGCGCAACAAGAAGAAGGACGCTGTGTCTGATGCCGGCCCTCCCGCATCCATTGTCACACTGAAGCGGAAGAGTGTGGAGATTACTCCTAGCCAAGCCAAGCCGAATGGCGTGGGATTCGTAGACTTCAGCGACGACTTTGGAGAGGAGATCACAGGCGAGGATGAGGACGACGATGACTTGATCGACGAGGACACCCTTCTCACTGAGGAAGATCTGAACAGCATGGTCGTTATCCGTATGTCTTAACCGCCCTTACTTCCTACTACAGACCACTAACATCTCACAGCACCGGAGTGCGTCCCACGAGTCGGCAAGCGCCGCCGCGCCTGCAAGGACTGCTCGTGCGGTCTAGCAGAGAAGCTCTCAGCTGAGGACGCGTCGAAGCGCGCTTCCGCCGACGATAAGCTCAAGGCTCTCAAGCTCGATTCGTCGGACCTGGCGGAGATTGACTTCACCGTGAAGGGCACGGTTGGATCTTGTGGAAGCTGCAGTCTTGGTGATGCCTTCCGCTGTGACGGCTGCCCGTACATTGGCATGCCGGCGTTCAAGCCTGGAGAGGAGGTCAGGTTGCTTAATAATGATGTTCAGTTGTAAATGCTGGCGATGCGAGGCGCTTGGAGTTTAAGGCTATAAGCCCACGGCTGGTATGGAAGCCCGGTTGGCTGGTTCCTGAGTAGATGGATGGATACTTTTCACATCCTGATTTTGCATTAAAGTTATATGGCTTAGCAAGAATGTTGCACTAAAGCGCTTCTTCGAGACTTTATAGAATTAAGAACGTTTTTTATTACCATCGCTAGTTTGTTAGAGTGACGTGTGGCAGTCCGGCTGTGGTACGCGTTTTAAGGTTGCCGTCTTGCTCACAAAGTAACATACACAATAACTGTGTGGGACGTTGAATCTCACATAGGAAAAAAGGGGTAGCGTGAAATATTCAAATTCATCGCCTTCTATACATCATATATGCATTGCCCAAACAAAATGGTATCCAGGAACGCCCGGCAATGCATCCTATATCCACTACCTCCCCATATATACTAATCACCACAGTGTCTACCATTCATCGCCCCATCCGCTATCATCACCCGCCTCCTTTGGCTTCGTATCAATAACTTTCTTCACCACAGGCTTCGCCGGCACCGCCGCGCTCACCTTCCTCGACCCAGCATTCGGCCTAGCACCTCCGCTCCCCGGCTTCGCAAGCCCCTTCGGCAATGGCTTCGAGCCTCCTTTCTTCGCCTGGGCTGCTAACCAACCTGCGAAGTCGGGCTCATCGTCATCGAACGGTCGCGCAGATACGGTAGGCTTGGCTGGGGCCTTGGGTTGTTCATCCACGGCGTCCGTGAACGCCGTTTCGTCATCGTCCATGTCGCCCCAAGCCTCGAAATCATCTTCGCCCGCATCACCCGCATCTTGGAAGTAGTCCGCGGCGTTGGAGGCGGAGGCGGAGGAGGTGGAGGTGCGGGTTGAGGCTGGTGGAGGGGATGTGATGGCTTGGCGGTGGAGAGCGGATGCTGACGCGGAGGCGCGAACGGGGGCGCTTACAGGTCTTGTCTCTGGTGCGGGTTGAGGCTGGTGGAGGGGATGTGATGGCTTGGCGGTGGAGAGCGGATGCTGACGCGGAGGCGCGAACGGGGGCGCTTACAGGTCTTGTCTCTAGTGTCGAAGGGGGCAGGGCGAGCGTGTTGGCGGATGAAGAAGGCTCGATGTCACCCGCTGCTGTGGAGATCTTGTTGGTGAATGAGGAAATGGCCCAGCCCGTCCACGATGCGGCTTCGCTGGGTTGCGGTGTGCCCATGCGAGGGGTAGTGGAGTTGGAGTTGGCGCGACCGGCGTCTGGAGCTGGTGGTGGGAGGACGCTATCTGGCATCAGGCTCGCTGCTTTGCGGACCTGTCTCAGGTAGGTGTCGACGCTCTTGTTCGCCTGGTCTCGAACCAGTTTTTCTTTGTCTAGCATTAAGGGGCACACGGCGGGCAGAATCTTTCCTGCTATATCTTCCTCAGTGAAACAATCGGCGGTGGCAGTCAGTGCCTGTAACGAAGCGTTGCGAGCGTGCACGAATGGATCTCGTAGTGATCGTGTGAAAGCCGCGATAAGGACCTTTGAACGAGTGGATACTCCCAGGGAGCGTGCAATTTTCCCCAGGCAGATTGTTGTGTTTGTGCGGATACCAGGCTGCTCGTCGTTGGAGGTACGGGCGAGCTGCTTGAGGAGATCTGAGTTGATCGTACGGTCAGATAATTTAGTTATTATGGTGAGAACAGCTTTGACGGTTTGCTCGCGAATAAGGGGAGCGATGTCGGTGAAACCAGTAACCTATCATCAACATCAGTGTTATGGTCATTCAAGATTCTCGTGACTCCATACCATTTGTGGGTAGATTTTGTCGTTAACAATTTTTTGAGGCAGACGGTCAATCATAAGGGGTAAGTTGTCCAAAAGACAAACTCGAATGGCTCGATCGGGACTCTGGAAAAGCCGCACTACGACTGGGGTTACTTTGGCTTCGAAATCCTCGTCTGATAGTTTCTGGGCGATCTTCATGACAACGCTGAAGACCTTCGGGCCACCTCCACCAAATTCCACTGACTTTAACAGTTCGGGGAGGATTTTCATCTTGAAGTATTCTTCAGGGAAATCATCTGACAGTTGATCCAAATCGCTGTTGAAGGGTTAGTGAGACTCTCAGATGCCAGGGGGCTACCAAGTACCTCAAGAACTCCTCTCTCTCATTCTCTGATTTCATTCCAAGGCTGTCAACTCCCTCAGTTAGTTTAATCAGAGGTGTATCCAAGAACCCTCCATTCCTTCGGCCTTGATCTAAGAAATGTGCGACACTAGATCTGGCCTTTGGGTTTGCATTGATAAGCCTTTTATAGCTTGGTTGCATATTCGAGGGAATGCCCTTTGTCTGACCGATTTGGTCGGAGCCAAGTAAGTCGCCATTAAACGTTTCGAATAACAATATACCAAAGTTGTACGCGTCGAGGGCCGTTGCCGGGTTCTTCTTAATGGTTTCCCAGCCTGATTTGGCCAACTCTGGAGGCATGTATCGGGCTGACTCGGGCACAAGACTTCCATATCTGTATATCACTGCTTCGTCGTCTTTTAGGCTGCTCAGCACCTCGAACCCACCCAGTTTCCATTCTCCACTTTCGCTAGTATATACCGACGCGGCTTTGAGACTCCCGTGTATCGAGGAGGCATCGTCGTTTATGAACTTGACGGTTTGCGCTATGCTGAAGAGTCCCCATTTGATAGTTTCCTCGCTCATGCTCTTACGCTTGATGTGCCATCGCAATGGTACTAGGCGCTCCGTGGCAACGTATATGTACGATTCGGTCTCAACTGTGTCGAGCACTTTTATGACGCCTGGGTGTCGAAGCGTGCGCAATTTCTTAACGGCGTTTCTCGCCAAAGGCAGTCGGGACCGGTTTGCGGGCACATCAAAAGAGAAGATGCTGCAGTTTGAGCCATCTTCCTGAAACCGGCGTCAGTATGTATTTCTCAAAGACCTGAAGCTGACATACTCTTCGTGTACCATTAAACAGTGTCCATACGGAGTGGTCCGCGTCCACGCGGTCTCCAAAGCTGTATGGAAAAGGAGGTCCCCCAGAGATCGCCGAGGCGACAGCAGATTTTAAGAAATCCATTGGCTAATCTAGCTGCTGTGTGTTGTTTGCGCCCGACAATATTCCGTGTTCTGTGTCCTTTCCACATGGAATCGGCCTTGGGAACCCCTCGCGGACCGCTGTCATGACACGCTAGTCCCATAACAGCAGCGGATAATGGTGGCAGTATTTTATTAGCGCCAACCTTAATTACAATGTTTCACTCCCATCACGCGCTGTGCTTCCCTTTGTGAACGACGACAGTCTTGCCTTCATTGGTGTAGAGCGCCTCAGAAGCTCTCGTGTTTTTTTTTTGGTTTGTTCTTTGTTTTCATTATAATATCGTCTGATTTAGTTGTTTTATTGCATGCGTTGTAATGTTGCGAAGGACCTGATGTTACTTCCCCTGACATCAAACGACCAGCCAACCTCCCGTTTGTCCTCAGTATTCGACGTTTCCTAGCTATTGGACCTGGCAGCTTCAAGACAGAATAAAACTGTGCACACCGATTATAGCCACATACTGGTCAGCCAGATATTGATCCAATATATACCATCTGGATCACCAAGGCAAACGGTTATTTGCTGCCTTTATTGGCCCTGCAATTCGGCGCAGCGAAAACTATAAACCACGGAGTTATACGGTACGTGCAACGTTTTACTATATTACTTATATCGCCATTAGCCGCTATTTGTGATGACCAACCTGGTAAAAGGTCAGACTGCAAAGAGTTCTTCTGGTTTCGGCTACCTTCAACATCAGGTGGACACAAGGCTGAGGATTTGTTGCAACATTGGATCTATGCTGGCTAGGCGCATCCTTGGACAAAGGCAAGACTACGTTTCACAGAAGTTAGTGAATCCGTAGTGAAGTCGGAGGACACATCAACATGACCAATTTCAGGAGCTCCCTATCTGAAAAACAAGTGATTCGGAGCCAAAGGCACGGTCCAAAATGGGCGTTGGCGAGTTATAGTCGCCCATTATGCCAGCATGACTTTGTGACGCTGGTCCGAGGTTGCTGCCTGGATGTTGAAAGGGCTCGAAGCCGCCGAACTCGCAGAATGCTGACTAAAATAACTGAAAAGACCTGAAATAGCACCTATCTCAATTGTTTTTCATCGGAGCCTAGGAGATCCACTGCTGATATTTTTTATAGTGCCTTCTGGGGTAGTTGGGTTGAAACCTGGTTATATTACAACATATCACGGATTGTAAGTTGCTTGGTATTGACATGCCTGCATTTCCTTTTCCCCTGATCAACAACTTGGTTAAATTATTGGTATTCAATTCCAAATATTTACTTCGGATTGGACTTCCGCCGCAAATATCGGTATATGATGGATGTGATATGCATTTGGTTTGTTGGCACACGAATTGATGATTGCACGATACCTTCAGTTCCTCTTTGCTAATTTAATAAGAAACTGGGTATATTTTATCTGTGCATGAATCCGCAGGCGAGAACACCGGCCTTTGCAAGCACCCCCACGCCATGAGACTGGATAGCCACGCCACGCCAGTCCTACGCTTACGGACGCCAGCGGTCACCAGTCAACAACTCCGACGGAAGCCCACTTGTAAGGTCCACTAGAACCACTGCGAAACTCACTTACTGCAGACGGAGGATACAATGGTTGCTACTGGAAAGGATTCATCAGCCAACTCTGACGACGAGCCACTATATGGGACAAGGTGCATTATCAGCACCTGTAATAAACCCATTCTGCAGATGGACAGTTCGGATGAAGTGTGTATCTCGTGCAGGCGAGCCGCGAAGCACGCAACAACCAAGCTGAAAGCGAGGAGGCTGAAACCGAAAGTGGGTGAAGCCGGCCTCTGGACTCCGCAATCCGAAGCCAGCTTTAAGAATGACAGCGACAGCGATACTATGAAACGCCAGATACTTTCACCGTTGCCGTCTATGGGGGACCCTAATGGCAAAGGCAAAAAACGGAAGCTTATCGATGCAGACAGCACCGCAGAGGAGATCGAGACGTCGCGAAATCCTAAGTCGCAAAGAGTGGAAGAGGTCACCGAAGGAGATTCCGAGGGGGATTCTGCAGACCAGGGTGCAGGGGGCTTTCTTCGATCGGAGAGCCCTCTATCTGTGTCGGAAGGCTCCCCTAGACCAAGGGACGCCTTTTCTCCATCCGAAAGTCCTCGTTCTGTGTCTATGAGGGACTCTCTTCGATCAAGGAGTCCAATTTCTATGTCGGGATTCTCTACTAGACTAGAGGACGCCGTTTATCTATCAGAGAGTCCTGTTTCCGTGTCCTTTCGATCCGAGAGCCCTCTTTCAGTGTCGCAGGATTCTCCTGGTCCAGAGGACGCCCTTTTTCCGTCGGAGAGTCCCCGTTCCATACCTATAAGAGGATCTCCTCGATCAGAGAGCCCGGGTTCTGTGTCAGAAACCAGTCTTAGATCAGAGAACGCCTTTTCACTATCAGAGGACCCTCCTCTTGTACCAGAGCGCTCCCAGCATGCTGAAGATAACATATCGATAGCCAGTACGAGTCAGGGTCCCGAGAACGAATACAGCGGCGAAGGTGGTCAGCGTACGAAACCTTTGCCTATGTCGTGCAGGGGATCAAATTTGCCTTCTACGCTCCAACCGCCGCCTCCTTCCGACACTGCTCTAAAGCAGCAAGCAAAGACTCCAGTGATTCTTTCAGGTTATCGAGACTTTACGGACAATGGAATTGTGCAATTTCAGCCGTTCGTTCCTTTCATAGGAGTTGATCCAGATTCGATTGAGCCGACACTGAACCCGGATTCGGTACAGGCTAGGCGCTCCAAGAGCCCTCTTGGTACGGAGTCTGACTCACTTGGCTTCTATGATATGCTATCAAAATACCGTGGATCAGACGAGGAACTTACGGCAAAGACACTCTTTGACTTGCGGACTAAAGATCAATCGTATATATCTATCCAGGCCAAGATCATTGCGAGAGGAGGTAGAAAGAGGCAATTTGGCGAGGTATACAGCAGGCTCAAAGTGGACTCAGCTTGGAGCAAGCATCAAAATCAACCATGGAGGACCAACCCCGTGGTGGTTAACCGCGATGATTTGCCATTACAAAAGATATTTGGCGAATTCAATGCCGAAGATATGATCCCGGTCGTAGTAAACGGCGAGCTACATCTCACCCAACGTGAAGAATGTGAAGGGACCCAGAGAACCTGGCGTTATGGTGATGGTGGGACTGGAAAAGAGCAGGGCTACCCGGAAGCGCAAGCTGGAGCATGGGCACATTTGGCGAAGGTAGCGACATAAGCGGATGGTATTTAATTTGATAATTTACAGGAGCTTGGAGGTGCTATGGCGACTGGTGGTATAGAGAGAGGTTGGTTTAATGGATTTCTGAGCGCTTGCAATATACCCTCAATTTTATATATATTATTGACCAATGGAAAATGGAAAATGGCAAGGCCGAATGATGGCTCCAGCATATCTTGACTTTGAATCCCTTGGTGAGGTAACTCGTGTCACAATTGCATTCACATTCAACATGGACAAAAAGGGGCTGATTATTGGCGGCCATGAGGTTTATTGGGACATGATCTAAGCTTTCTTCATCTGCATCATGTTTTCCTGGTATCTCACTGCCTTGACCAGACTCACTCGACTTGTCGACTCTAGAAATGCCGATGGCTCCTACCCTTCTCTTTATCCGCGGCCTCATACCTCAGATGATGTTCTATAACTCCTCGTCAGATTCAAGATTAGTGGGATTGTTTGTAAGCGCAGCTTCTTTATCGACCGCTGCTTTCTCAAGTACAGCAGTCCTTCTCTTTGTTGCCTCAGTGATGATCTCAATCGACTTCTTGCGACGCTCTCTGCTTGAGTAGGTCAGTTGGGGGTTGACGACTCTACCCGCGACCTCTTTATTGATTGAAGGACGAGTCGGCGATCCCTTGCTTGGAGGACTATCGGCCCAGATGGAATCATTCAACCCAGGACGTTTGGGGCGGGCGGGGACTGTAGCACTCGAAATGGCTGAAACGAAGTCTAGTGGGGTGTAAGTATCAGATTGTTTTGGCTCATCTGCCCATTCTGAAGCTGCCAGTCCGTTCACTGCCTTGGAAGGCTGGGTCTTCTCCGAAATCAAGTTAGATGCACCGCTTCCCGCACTACCATGCTGAGTGATACTGCTGGGGACAAAGCTGGCTTTGCTTGGGTCGAAATCGACTTTGCTCGGAGTAGTGCTGACTTTGCTGGGGGCGGGATTGACTTTGCGGGCAGAGGGGTTGACTTTTCTGAGAGTAACATTCTCGTCGTTAGTCTTGGAAGGGCTGGCCCATTTTGAGTCTGCCAACCCTCCTAGCACCTTTATTTTTGTAACTGGCTTTTGCGACAATTCATTGGTATCCTTGACAACAAACTGGCGGATCTCGTCAGGGAAAGCGCTTTTGTCCACAGTTAAAGCTCTGGGCCTAAGTTTCAATAGCTCAGAGGCGTCGTATTGTAAATGAGTGGTCTTGGGCTTGTTGGCGCCTTCTCCAGCCTCTTCGCCACCAGAGGCGCTCTCAACGGGTTCTGAAACAGAATGGGGCTCACCGATCACACATTCTAGGTTGTCAACCTGGTTGATTTGTTTGATACCAATGGCGGGATTTGGCTGAGGACCTTCAGTGACATTTTCGGACACAACCTGCCCAACACACTCCTCGGAATTAGATTGGTCTGCTTCAGAGACATTGCCGGATACATCCTGCTGACCTAGATCACTTGAAGTAGGTGCATCTAGCCTTACTATCTCTGCGGCGGCGCCTTCAAGTATCAAGCGAATGGAATCATTTTCAAGGCCCTTTTGGAACGAGGGACCTTTAGTACTCCAGTACTTGTTGACTGATTCTTTGGTCACGGGTGGCTCGTCCGAAGCATACACAGATGACGAAATACCCCTACCATCTGGGATCACACCATTGGCAAGAGAGTCCAGAAGATGTGCCCTCTCCTGCTTCTCTTTAGCCATCCCTTTTCTTGTGGCTTCTACGATCATGTTGAAGAGTGCACTTGCATCCTCCTCTAAGGCCCACATGTCTTGCATATAGCCTGAGGGTAGTCGCTCCGCCATAGTTTCTGTGGATGAGGATACCCAGCTGTCATTATCCTCCAAGGAAATAAGATCAAACGAGATAAGGTCTTCGTCTTTGGCCCCGCTAGGGGTGGCCCTAGTATTACTAGGCACATTGTTCAGGGGCACCTCGGGGGTTGGTTTGATGTGCGAGAGTTTGTCAGCCTTGGATATTGGAGCCATTTCTTTGATGGTCGGTTGTCCGATGATTGGTGGTTCAGCGATTGGTTGCTTACTGACTGACGGTTTAGTGACGGGTGGTTTGGTGCCCTGTGGTTTAATGGCCGGTTTTCCAGCGGCTGGCTGTCTGGTAGTTGTTTGCCCAATTGCTGGCTGTTTAGTGGTTGCTTGTCTGGTGCCCGGTTGACGAATAGGTGCCTGTCCGACAGCTGGTCGAGGTTGGGTATTCTCAACTCTTCTGGCGTTTGTGAAAAACGAGTCAGGGGTAGCCAAAGACAAAATTGGGGAAGAATTGCGTTGTACGGATCTCGGTTGGGGGGGTTTCTTGTGTGGCGATTTCCGTGGTGTGGTCGTCTGTTGCGTTGTATGTCCAGAAGAAACGTTCTGGGCTTGTTGAATATTGTTGGAGGCTTGAGTAGAATGGCCATGTGTTGAACCGACGCGGCCATTATTGACACCGTAGCCACGGCTGCCACCTCGTCCGCCACGAATAACCGACATTGGATCTGAAAACCGGAGTAGGTTGGCAATTTCCTCGATGGGAACTCTGTTCCTTTTGTTGCTGTATAAAAATTTAGCAAATCAAAGGTGATGTTGTCAAAGGAAAGCTCACCTCTGCCCAGAATATCCACCACCTCTTGAACTACCACCGGTGTGACTACCACCACTATAACCACCTCGAGAGCCTCTCAAATCATGCCCACCTTGAGTTGAAGATCCAGCAAGAGCCGCTTGCATGCGAAGGCGGTGTGACTGGCCGCTTCCCAAGTCATCCAACAAAAGCGCATCTTGGTCAACATCATCAGGCTTGAAAGCTGTCCCATATTGTTAGTCTCTCTAATTGATACGGGGTCTCAACATTATCTTACACTTCCACATGTTGATTTCATTTCCATACTTGCTGGTAATCTTCTTGATCTCCTTTGTGGGAGGTTTCGCCAGTGCAGGTGCGACCGCAATATTGGCGTTTCTTTTATCTTTCGGGTTATTTTCCAAAGACAGATCGTTTATCCTGCCAATACCAAGTTCTTCCTAAATTCGTAAAATATCAGAATACGTATGGAAATTTTGGAGAGGTGCTTGATCATACCATCATTGCGTCCAAAATGTACTGGGGTGGATTATCGCCATATTTTGAGCCTCCGGGAGGCTCAAGTGTATTCTCCATGATGTCGAGATATCGCTCAGGTTACCAGAATACTTCTGGGTCTTGACTAACTCCCACACTGCGTATAGATGTTAAGTTCTGTCTAACGTTGCGGGGCTGAAGGTGGTTGGTTCTGCTAGATGTGCACGTCAACGGATGCCTCCACCTTGATGAGGGTGTTTGTAAGTCCACAGGAAACAAAAATATTGACAAGAAAATATTGACAACATGGAAATAGCCAGGGTGATTTGGTCTGATTAGGCTCCAAGTAACAAAGAAAACTCCATAACCACAAGTTCTGTAGAGGCTACTTGCCACCGCGTTGAAACTCATCGTTGGAAAGCTGAGAGGTAAACACAGCATATGAGAACAAGGCAAGAACGACAGTTGCATTGCCAGGGTTGATCTGGGTAAATGCATGTTCTGAAGTTACATAAAAAGCATACAGAAGCAGATAAATATGAACTATAGCAAACATACCTTCAAGTTACAAGTTTGGTGATCAGACGTTGTGAATATGATTTTGGTGACAGTGGGTGAATTTGAATTTGTGAGTGCTTAACAGAAGGTACACCACCACAGTACTTCGATTTTGGGGTGGTCCGTGCACGATGAAAGGCAGCATTCTCCAACCAATCAACGTTACAGCAAAGGCCCTGACCACAAAGCTTAAACTGGGTGTCAGGATCGTCCCCTGTAGCCCCGGAAAAAGTTCTGAGGAGCGCCGAGACCGCTGCGTTCAATCTGCTGCTTTGCCATTCAATCAACCACAGAATTCAAATCACCACCATGACTTCTGGCCGGCTATTGCAGAGCAGCAGGTCTGCCCTGCGGGTAAGTCAAACATTACTGTCCTAAATATCTATATAACCTTTACCTAACCAATCAATTCCCAGGCATCCTGTCCCTCACGATTGTCCCGTACCCAGCTCTCCCGCGGCTTTGCGTCTGTCAACAATGCGACCTCCCAAGAACCTGATGTTTCATCGCGCTCACCACCATACCCAAAGCTTTTGAAGAGGCTGGCTGAAGTGCGCCGCGTGCTTGGAGCTGAGCGGGCCCTTACGCTGTCGGAGAAGATCCTGTACTCCCATCTCGACAACCCGGAAGAGTCCCTCCTTACAGGAACCGACAATGGCCTCAATATCCGTGGCAATGCCAATCTTAAGTTGAAGCCTGACAGAGTCGCTATGCAAGATGCCTCTGCTCAGATGGCACTACTGCAATTCATGACATGCAAGCTGCCTTCCACTGCCGTCCCAGCCAGTATCCACTGCGACCATATGATCGTGGGTCAGAGGGGAGCGGATGTTGATCTGCCAGAGTCGATCAAGGGCAACAAGGAGGTCTTCGACTTTTTGGAGTCGGCATCGAAGAAATACGGCATTGAGTTCTGGCCACCTGGAGCCGGTATCATCCACCAGACCGTGTTGGAAAACTATGCTGCCCCTGGCCTGATGATGCTCGGAACTGACAGCCACACACCAAACGGTGGTGGACTTGGAGCAATCGCAATTGGTGTGGGTGGTGCCGACGCTGTGGATGCGCTTGTCGATGCGCCTTGGGAGTTGAAGGCACCAAAGGTTCTCGGTGTGCGCCTGGAGGGCCAGCTGAGCGGCTGGGCCTCGCCAAAGGACGTCATCATGCACCTGGCTGGTAAACTTACTGTCAGGGGCGGAACTGGATTCATTATCGAATACCACGGCCCAGGTGTTGATACACTAAGCTGCACTGGCATGGCTACCATCTGCAACATGGGTGCCGAGGTCGGAGCGACCACCTCTCTCTTCCCCTTCTCCCAGAGAATGGTGCCATATCTCCAATCGACGCACCGTGCTTCCATTGCCCGTCAAGCAAGGATGATCGCCTCGTTCCCATCGGCCCGCAACTTGCTGTCCCCCGATGAGAATGCTAACTACGATCAAGTTATTACAATCAACCTTTCCGAGCTGGAGCCATTTGTGAACGGACCCTTCACACCCGACCTTTCCACGCCTATTTCCCAGTTCGCTGCTACTTCCGATGCCAACGGCTGGCCCAAGAAGGTCTCGGCCGGCCTCATTGGATCGTGCACGAACTCTTCATATGAAGACATGACCCGCGCCGAGGATCTCGTCAAGCAAGCCGCCGCAGCTGGTCTCACTCCCAGCGTTCCATTCTTCATCACTCCTGGATCCGAGCAGATCCGCGCCACTCTCGAGCGTGACTCCACCCTCAATACATTCGAGGAATCCGGGGGGGTTATCCTTGCCAATGCGTGCGGACCCTGTATCGGACAGTGGAAGCGTACCGCAACTGAGGACGTTCCACTTCCCACCAAGGGCGAGCAGAATGCCATCTTCACCTCCTACAACCGCAACTTCCGCGGCCGTAACGATGGAAACCCAGACACCATGAACTTCCTTGCATCCCCCGAGATCGTCACCGCGATGGCTTACGGTGGATCCACATCCTTCAACCCCCTTACCGACTCCATCACCACCCCCTCCGGCGCAGAATTCAAGTTCACCGCTCCCTCTGGCTCCGAGCTCCCACAATCTGGCTTCGAGGCCGGAAACGTCGACTTCCAGCCCATCACTGGCGCACCCAGCCCAGAGACCTCCGTCGTCGTATCCCCCACCTCCGACCGCCTTGCTCTTCTCGAGCCCTTCGCACCCTTCCCCGAGGGCAACCTGAAGGGCCTCCGCGTCCTATACAAGGTCACCGGCAAGTGCACCACCGACACGATCTCCGCGGCCGGCCCGTGGCTGAAGTACAAGGGCCATCTCCCCAACATCTCCGCCAACACCCTCATCACCGCCGTCAACAAGGCTACCGGTGAAGTCAACGTCGCCTACGATGTCGACGGTTCCACCAGCGGTATCCCAGAGCTTGCTGAGAGGTGGAGAAGCCAGGGCATCGAGTGGCTCGTCGTTGCTGAGAGCAACTACGGCGAGGGTTCCGCACGTGAGCACGCCGCTCTCCAGCCCCGCTACCTTGGTGGCCGTGTCATCCTCTCCAAGAGTTTCGCTCGTATCCACGAGACCAACCTGAAGAAGCAGGGTGTTGTGCCCTTGACGTTCGCCAACGAGGCTGATTACGATGCCATCGATGCGTGCGATGAGGTCGAGACCGTGGGATTGTATGAGATGCTGAAGAATGGAGGTAAGGGTGATGTTAGCCTCAAGGTTACCAAGCCCAGCGGAAAGGAGTTTGTGATCGAGACGAAGCACACTTTCAGCCCTGATCAGGCTAGCTTCGTTGTCGCTGGCAGTGCGTTGAACCTTTTGGCTAAGGCCGCCGCAGAGAAGTCTGCTTAGATGGGTGGTTTATTTTTGAAATAAAAAGGGGCATTAGATGTGTTTTTGTTTGTTCTTCGAGCGCTATGCTCAGATTTGGTGTTGTTACCGAACCTGGGGCAGTGCATATATGTAGATTATAGGATGTTGGGATAAAGTGGGATCATATATCCCGAAATTTGAAGAGTTTAAAACTACAAATGTCTTCTGATATATTGCATGGTAGTCTGTTGAGGAATCCGATGAGACAATAGAGAAAGCTTTGATTGGTACTAAAACATTATAAATGCTAAAATGCTCAAAGTTATCAGAGATTCATGGCATATGAAGTAGTCATAAGCTTTTCCAAGGGATTTTCTACCCTGTGTTTAATAGAGACCAACAGTTCAATCCCTGGCGCCTTGGCCCTTGATCTCCATCACTCTCCATCCACCCCGGGTATCATGCCTACGGCCTGATGATAGCTGGCTTGAATGGCAAGATTTGAATCTATAGAAAGTTAGCAAATCCCTGGTTTCCTCGCATGCTTCGTACCTTCTCAAAATCCCACACGTCTGCCTTGCCATAGACGTCGTTCTTGAGCTCCGCAAGCACCTCTTCTTTCGTCGAGGCCTGAGCGATGAAGCAGGATCCGTTGATCTTCATCGGCTCTCCATCCTTAGGCTGTTCGTCGAGCAAAGCGCCTATAAAATCGTCAGTGTGGAAACTTAATCCGCGCATGTAAACACGAAGCATTTAGCTCATGAGCTCAAAAAATAGACATGGCCAGATAGCCAAGGCATAACGAGGGAAACAATTGACAAGAAGCTAAATCGAACTTACCCCCCACCTTCCAAAATCCCTCATCAAACTTCGGTACCACATTCTTCAAATGATCACTTTCCCCTATTAACCTCACATCTTCAAATCACGGGGACAAAAAGGAACACGCACTTCCTAACCGCCATCCTCGCCTCCAGCTTCCCCGGCTTGTCAGGCACAATGACAAGCCAATGGGCCTTTGCAGCCGCCGCGGACGCCATAGCTCGTATCTGGTGAGATTTAGATTTGGGCAGCGAGGGCCTGAGGGGTGCGATTGTGGCGAGACTAGGGAGCGTTTTGAGAGTTAGTTGGGGGAGACGCGCGGGTGGCATTGCTGGGTGGGGGGTGGTGGGATATCAGAGGGAGTGCTGGGTG
>JPJU01001399.1:0-40942 GCA_000750735.1 Pseudogymnoascus sp. VKM F-4246
AAAATCCAGACGCCACTGATGATGAGGCAAGCGAGAAGCCCCCTGCAGTCTCAAGCGTAGCCGTCCATCTCTCAGCGGGAACACTCGTTATCCGCCTCCTTAGCTGTGGCCTTTTGGTTTGCGGCCTTAGCTCTCCGCCTGCCGAGAGCGAGACACCGGCGCATGCCGGTACACCGACAGGATCACAGCGTGGGGCGCGGCCAAACTATCAGGCGCAACATTTCCTTGCGCCGGGATCGCCGCTGGAAGGTGTAGCGAGTAGCGCGGTGAGCGATGCTGGTAGTGTTGGGACAGTGGGGAGAAGAGTGGGAAGGGAGTTGGCTGTATTAAGAAAGCGTGTGGAGGAAGTTGGAAGGTGGTTGGATGAGGAACTAGGAGGGTTTGCTATGAGTGAAGGGATTTGAGGGCGTTGGATTATACGTTACTTCCACGGTTGGTCAAGATGGGCCGTCACGAGAGGGAGGATGAAGGGTTATTATTTGGAGGATGACTGGGGGCTGCTGCTGTAATGCCGAGTGTGGGAAGAATCAGAGGCGGCTCCACCGCGGCCTGTTGTAGGGGAAAGAGGCAGCTTATAAGCGGCGGCCAAGGTTGTTAACTACAGGCCAAATGAGAGTGTACGATAATCACACCGCAAACATAATCTCACGAGCATAGCAAGAATAATACCAAATACAATGAAATTGGCAGAAACTAAAGAGTAAATACAGAATTAGTAAGCCGGGCCCGTGTCCAATGCATAGCAACGCTCCTGCGTCGACGAGCCACCTCAGACCACTTAGATTTTCAATATCAACCCCTCGCGCTTCATCATTTTGACCCACAAACCAGCCATGGGGTTGCTCGAGTTTACAATCACAGTTCACTACCGCACGTGAAATTATGCCTGGCTCAACAAACGTCTTGCGTTGCAACTCGGCGGAACATGATTCTCAGAGATGACAACACAATCTCTCTTGTCGACTGGGACTGCGCCGGACTTTATCCAAGGCTTTACGAAACTACGACGCTTCCTTGCCTTAGCCCTTGGGATGCACAATATCAGAAACCCTTGATAGAAGCTACAGATACCCTACTGAAATTGACTGATGAGGAGAAGCGTTTGGCGCGACTGGTGCAGATTGCCCGTGCGGCTAGTTTGCGATATTCCTTGTAAGCATACCAATGTTGAAAGTAAATTTTAAAACTAATTGTTGATATAGCGACACGGACACGAAGTCATATGGCTTACCAGAGGGGTTTTCTTCGTTGCCGCCACTACCGCTACTAGGGTAATGCAGTTGGGTTTATCATTTCGAAGAGCTCGGGAACAGGATTTCAAGAGACTTTTACACCTCGCCGGGAAGGCCAAATGCTTTAAGCGTTAATGATTACACGTATCTTTCTATATCACACTATGCAATCCCGAAGTTGGGTATGGTACATTATCTTACACATCTCCATCAGTAGCCGTCTATCTACGTCCCAACTTCCACCTCGAGATCCGATCCTGGATCTCTGCCCAAGCAAGCTGCTTTCTCTTAACCCCATTGCCCTCCTCACCCTCCTGCAGCACAACCGTCGGCGCCCCGCTTCCCTGGCCCGGGTTTTTCACCAAGCCTTGGAGAACATCCCTGGCGACTCTGCGTAGATCCTGGACGGTGAGCTGATCGATCTTGTTGCACATCTCCCTGACGCCAACCTTGCTTCCGTGCACCTGCACCTGTCGTCCCAGATCCTCGAGTTCCACCATCCGTGACTCGAGGTTCATGAGCAGGCTAGAGCGCAGCTGGTTCTTGGCACGGTTCACCTCGATCATCTGTAGAGAGCTGAAGCCGTTCTCGAGAGTCAAGGCCTGCAGCTCGCGGCACATCACATCGAGCATCTGGACTACCTTGCTGGGGGTGCAGCTGGAGGTGATACCAAAGAGGCCGGAGTCGGTGTACGAGTGGTTGAAAGCGACGCAGGACTCAACCCAGCCGTGCTGGTTCAAGACGTTTGTGTAGAGGCGCGAGTACATGCCCTTTCCTGGCCCACCGGCTGAGAAGGAGCCGCCGCCGCCCAAGAGAGTCTGGAGGGTTGCGAGCGCGTAGATGTCATCGGATGAGATGGGAAGGGCCTCAAAGGCGAGGTGGATGTGGGTGAGCGGAGGTAATGAGGGGTTGATCGGTGGTGGTAGGACAGGGAGGGCGACGAATCCTCCGGTATATTGTGAAGGCGCCAGGATCTGTTCTTGGGTGGGGGGTAAGGACAGATCCGAGAGAACAGAGGCTTGGGTTGGGGCTGAAGTTGAGAGGTTCTTCAGGAATGGCAGTCTTGAAAGGAGGTTCGAAGACTGTTGAACTGGAGATGGCGGTGCTGACGCGGATTCGGAACTCGACGTAGAGCTAGCCTCCGAGGCAGAGTCGAGAGAAGTTTCCGAACCTGTCCTGGACAGTTCGGGGCTATCCTCGCTCTTCATATCCCCAAAGTATTGTTTTGTCAGCCTCACAGCTTCCTTGTGCTCAACGCCTGCGAAGGCAACCACTATTCTTTCAGGCTTGAAGAATGCCTTGCGGTATGCCTCGATAACGCTTTTATCGATCTTGTCAAGCCTCTCCTTGGGGCACAGTAGGGGGTTGCCCAAAGTGTTATCTTTGTATGCCGCCATGTGAACGAGCTCAGGGAGGATCAGCTCCGGCTTGGACCAAATTTCGCCAATTTCGTAAGATGCGGTCTCGAGTTGTTGCTGGACCTCCTCTTCAGTTATCAAAGGATCCCGAATCGTCTCTGCAAGGAGCGCAACGGTTGTCGGAACAGCGGAGTTGAAGGTGGCGGACTGGTACATGAGCGATTCGCGCGACGACGCACACTGTATATTTCCACCAAGAGACTCCAGAGCTTCCAGCATTTCGTCGCTGGTACGTTTCGTTGTAGACTTGAATGCCAATCTATCCATGATATGGCTCACGCCTCTCAAGTGCTCATTCTCGTATCGAGAACCGGCATCAATGTAAACGCCAATTCCTGAGAAGTGGCCAGGCAGAGCCTCTGTGGCAACGCGGACTCCATTCGGTAGGGTCGTAATCTCATCTAATTCTGTAGGGTCCTTCTGGCTGTCAGCCTCTGTACGAAGGTGATGGACACAATGGAGATCCGGGGAAAGGGTTCTCACCTTTTGGATTGGCTCAACGACCGTGGCAAGGCTCCGCCGTGCTATTAAACTCGCCGCGGGTGTCCGTGCCTTTGCACATAATGGTAGGAGACGGCTGACCGCTCGAGATGACGGTGTTTTGATCATACTTGATGCTTGACTCTTGAAAATGACCTTCTCGCCGCCCAAATAATTATCATGGGTCGCCGAACGGCATTTGCCGGGTACAGAAGTAAACGTCACGTGCCACTGATGATATCATAAGGTGCATTTCCCCTGGCAAAATCAGGCACAAAATATTAAAGGGTGTGAGGCCGTTTAATATTGGTATATTTCAGTTAAATCTTTTCTAAATGGCTCATGCATGCCTCCGTCAAGCTATCATGAATCGGGGTTGTTTCCACAGTGAACCAGGCACATGAATATGCACATATGGCGCGTGAATGGATTGCAGTATTTGGCAAACAAAAAAAAATAGCAAAAGCATACAACAGTGGGCGAATACCCACTATTGTATGCTTTTGCAACTTATCCATTAATCTCAAGGTTGTGTATGGGATGCCCAATTCGCCGCGAGCTGTCATCGCTTTCGTGCCAAGACCACTACCAAAACCGTCCCTCGTTGTCAGCCCTTGTTCCCGCTCTGTGACCTTTGCGGCTTTTACTTCCACTGACACTGGACACATCCATCTCCACCTCCGACGACTGCCGAAACGGCCTAAGAATGCTTGAAAATCCGAAACAGTTGGTTGATTTCGAAATCTGCCTCGGGCCGCATTCTGTGCCTGCGATAGCGGCCACGGCTTTGTAGAAACAGGGGATGGTTGGCTGGCTTCAGAAATCTGCCTAGAGCCTTCCAAACGGCTGCATACTGTGTCTTCGATTATAACACCAGCTTCCTGGAAGCAGGAGATGTAGTGACTGCGCCCCCCGCATGTTTGGCAGGTGCGGGGGGATCGTCGCTTACATTAGGTCTGAGTTCGCTGTAGTTATATATCTGCGCTGCCCCATCAACACTATCATATATCGGATCTTTTACTCATTAGTTTGCCGCCTCCCCGCACAATACAGCTAATACACAGGACCGACATTTGCTGCGAACTTTTGTGAATCAAAGTGTACTGGTTACCTGTTCTAAAAGTAACGAATAAGGGAATCCGCCAACTTGGGAGTTTTATACTGGTTCACAGGCGTTGGTTTCTCAGCTGGTGAGCCATCGGAGCACGCATGAAAGCGCGCGAGTCAGAGGGGTATGTTGCCTCCGCCAAACGAAGCAGAAAACGTGTAGATGTGGAATATTATGCTGTGTTGAGCGAAAGTCAGAGTCACCAGTCTGACAAGGACAACACCGCCACGACTATCGAGTTTAAATTTGCTCGTTGATTCTCGCCCTGAAGTCAACCCCCACGACTCATCAGGTTGAATACTGGCATTATTTCCTGGATAAGTAGACATTGACTAGGATCAATCACGATGATCAGCCGGATTAGACGCAGCAGGAAAGAAACAGGGAAGAATGTGGGAAATAACCCAACGGACAAAGTATACTGACTTCTCAGACCCCTCAAGATCGCATTCTACTAACGCGGATACAAAGGGTCTTGATTCTATGCCAGAAGATATCCTCTACCTCATTGTCCACTATCTAACCTACCTGGACCGTTTCCGGCTTAAAGTAGTGGGAAGCCATCCCATCACCACCTTTATCTCCGGACTACCCAGGCCGCCTTTCGATGAATACGTTGCACAACTGGACACGCATACATCCAAAACAGTGGTTACAAAAACAGACTCAAAAAAGGCACTCCACAATGCGTGCATGGTGGGGTATGATGCACTCGTGTTAAAATTGATCTCCAAATACCTAGACCTACGAAGTTACAAGTTGCTGGAGAGTTGTTTAACAACTGCAATTAGCTCTCAGCAAAAGTCTGTTATGCTGGTTGTTCTGAAATATCTACCTCTAGGGCCGTTTTCAGTCTTTGCTGACCTGCGATCTTCTCATAGGCATTTTCAGGGGCCCTCGTACATGAAGAAAACGGTGGCTGAAGCTGCACTTGAGTATGCCGCTATTAATAACTCAGGATGGGCCGTCCAGTTGTTATTAGAGCATGGAGCAGTAGCCACGTCCAAACGGGGTCTGCATGGCCTTTGTGAGGCCGCTTCTCGTGGCCATGAGAGAGTGGTGGCGATGTTGTCCGAGCGAATACCATGGCAAAAGCACAACGAGGTGTTACAAGCCTTGAATGTTGCCGCTGAGAACGGCCACGAGGAAACCGTGAAGACTCTTCTACGTACGGGTGTGAAGATGCCACAGGAGTATTACAAGCACGGCGCGATACACCTAGCGGCAAGTGAGGGCCATGGAAGCATTCTCAGACTCCTGCTCCCGAAGGTTCCTGGAGACTACTACGTGCACTCTGGGTTTCATAACAACACCCACGACAGCGTAGTCTACACGCTGGATACACCAGGATACAGCGTCGAAAGTCTATACAATCGCTCGCACTATTCCTATTGGAGCTGTTTGCACTTTGCGATCTATGGCAAGCACCATGAAACTGTCAAATTTTTACTAGACAGCGAGATTGCGCCTCCCCGGGATAGTGGCATTACACCATGGAATTATCTTAAATACAGGGCAGTTGCCTTGCCTTTTGCTGCGGAGAGAGGTGACGCTGGCATCGTCGACCTACTCCTGTCAAATGGATTTGACGTTTCAGTAAAATTAGACGGAATATGTGCCCTCGAGCTGGCGGCGAGGAGTGGCCACACAGACGTTATGGCTTTGATCATAAATTCTGGAATAAGTTTGACTGTGTACCATCTCTTGAATGCGGCAGCAAGCGGCTCAGTGCCAGCAGTGTCACTCCTTCTCGACAGGGGTGCAGATGTGCATGCAAAGTCTAATGGGGGACAAACGCCACTCCATATTGCAGTCAATCATCATCACCCAGAGGTCGTCCATCTTCTTCTCAGATCCGGCGCAGAGACAGACACCACTGACTGCTATGGGAAAACGCCTTTGCACCGTGCGATTGAACTGAATCAAGAAGAGTGCTTCGACCTACTACTCGAATACCGCACTGGGATAGACGCATCGTCCGGAGCAAAGATCAAATACGAAAAGAAAGACATGCAACATGCCTTGGTCCTCGCCATTAAGCACTTGAGATCTCACATGATACCTCGGATTCTTGAGTACGGCGCCAACATCAACGGAGCAGTCTCGAATGGCACGACCCCTTTCCACGATGCGGCTGCGAGGGGAGATATTGCTATACTCGAAATTATTCTCGCGTCTGGCGCTGACAAACATGCAAGAGATGCACAGCAGCAGACCGCCTTGCATTATGCGGCCAAAAATGACTGCGGTAGTGCGGTAGTGAAGCTGCTGAGCTGGGGCTTAGACGCCGACGCTAAGGATTCCAGTGGCCAAGTCCCGCTGCACCTTGTTCAACGCGGGTCTGTGGCCGACAAGTCGTTGATCGGGCATGGCGCAATCCCCAACGTTATAGATCATAACGGGATGAGTGTGTGGGAATGTCAACGCTTGAGGTATTATAATCAGAACTGTGCGTGAGGCTGGAAATTAAGGATATGGGATAGAATGGCAGGGGGTTCGCGATTCTACTGATTACTTCAAAGGTTATATGTACCTGTACTGTATATGTCGTGATGTATAACTTAAAAATATCACTTGAATGAACAAAGGCGAGGAAGTGTAAGAAAGTGAGCGTGTGGCTTTCGCTATACACGTATATTATAAATCTTAGAAAACAATAATAATTGAGTCTCCTTGATCGTCCCTCTATGTAAGCTTATCAACAGCAGATCTAACAGTGTAGCCAGATTCACAGTCGAGCAGCCTATCAAGATCGGATTCAGACACTCTTCTCGCGTCCATCGTTTTCAACGGTCTCGGTTTCGAGATTGGCGTTCTTCTCATTGTCGACGTAATCAACGTGAGCGACTATAGCGTCATCTCCGTCGAAAATACGGGAAATTTCCTCTAGAGTAGGCCCCTTGGTCTCAATGTAGAAGAAGTAGACAAAGACGAGCTCGACAGAAATCCAGACCTGGAGGATTTAACGCGTTAGCCTTAATCGGAAGCTTGTGATTTGAAGATGGAAAACATACCGTATAGAAGCAGAACAAGTTCCACTTGGCGGGCATTCTCTCCAGAGCAGTTGGGTTGGTCTGGTTGCCGATAGTAAGAGCAACTTGGATGAAAAAGTTCATAATCATCAGACCACGGGCACGGAGTCTATAGGGCAGAATCTCAAGAGCATAGGCAACGAGCAGACCAGACCAGGCGACGGAATAGAAGACGTCAAAGAGCCAGACGAAGGCGATCTGAGAGTAGCCAAGACGCTTAATGTCTTTCTCTCCGCCGATCTCAAAACGAGCAGCAAGAATTGTCCAGACAGTAAACGAAAATAACATCCCTGTACAAGGTTAGTGAATCCGAGATCCTGCTGGAAAACAGCAGGCGACGCGATGTGGCAACTTACCAGAAGTGGCGGCCAAGAAGAGAGGGCGACGACCGAATTTGTCAATACCCATGGAAAAGCCAACGGCAACGAAGAGCTTGAGCAATTGCTCACCGGCATTAATACCGGTCTTCTGGGACTCTTCCTTGATACCGGCGTTCTCATAGATGAGATTGGCGTAGTTACTGATCAGGGCATTACCAGAGTATTGGGAGATGATACCAAGAGAGACAAGGATCATGAGGCGGTAACGGTTGCCACGAGTTTTCAAAAAGTCGAGATAGCTGCTGTTGGTCTTTGCCTGGTACTCCATGGTAATAGTGTCCTTCATCTCGTGATACTCGAACTGGACAGTGGGATTATTGCGGTCACCATTGGCATGGTACTTAGCGAGAATGTCGAGAGCCTTCTCGGGACGCTCCTTGGCTATAAGCCAGCGGGGAGACTCAGGGATCCAATATATGCAAACAATCTGGATCAAAGAGGGGACGCCCTGGATGAGAGTGATGGATCTCCAGGACCAGTCGCTATTGATGTTGATGGTGCCAAGGGCAATAAAGGCGCAGACTAGATTCCTGTGGTCAGCTTCTTCGATATTTGGTGTAAATCTGCCATTCAAGGAGTATCACATACGACATGAACCCAAGTTCCAGAGACAGTTGTAGATGGCGGTGACGATACCACGATGCTGAGGATGGCAGATCTCAGTCAGTAGGAGAGGGCAGGCCAACTGTGCGAGAGAATTCCCGAAGCCAACGAGGAAGCGGCCACCCAAGTACACTAAAAGAGTTCATAAATGTTAGCCCATCCAATGCTCTAGTTTTCATGTCCATGCGAGGCCATTTAAACCTAGTCAACTAGTTGAGAAAGGAGTGATGAGTCACATACTTCCAAATCCATTGGTGAAGGCACTGAGAAAAGCACCGAGAATCATAACAAGACAACCAACGGCGATGGGGACTTTACGGCCGAAGTAATCAGCCATAAAAGGTCTGCAAGTACCATCGTCAGAAAAATAAATCTCAAGTCTTTTGTCACCGTGGATAGCTTATATGTATAACGTACGCGACGGGGAAACTGGCAATACTACCAATCTGGTAGATTGAGTTGAGGATGCCAAGCTTCGAGCCCGTAGGTTTACCGAAATAGGCCTGCCAGTCGTCCATGACTTGGGACGAGTTAAGCATAGAACTATCAAATTCAGTTACTTTCTAATTCCATTTTCTCTGCTCGTTTCGAGCCTCATGTGGTTGCTAGCTTACCCATCGTAACCAGTAGTAGCAGAGCAAACACAAAGAATGGCAGCGTAGAAATACAGCTGGCGCATTCCAGGGTCAGACCACCATTTCACCTTGGCCAAGTGAGGAGCTTCGGCCTGAGCGACAGCTAGGTCATGTTTCTTGGTCGACGAGCCGACGGCGCCGATATTGATAGGCATGGTGAAGAAGTGTCGCCGATGGAGCCGCGGGTAAACTGAAGCGTATCCACGAAAGCAGAAATGAGAGGCAAGAAATGAAGGATCTATCAGTCGCTCTCCAGAAGAGAAGATCTCGTCCTTTTTACAAAGGAATGAAGGACGCCTTTCTTAGCCAGGGTCAAGACTGACCGAGACCTCAAGGAAAGTGCCATTATATAGCGAAACAGCTAGCTACGTGCGTGAGGTATGTGTGTGGTCGAGCGCGCCGGCTTGTCGGTGCGTTAGCCGTGGAGGCGGATAAATGTAATGATCCCTTGTATCTCGCCAGATCGCCATCCATGACATTAGGCGTCCTTTGGCTATCCCCCAATAGCATCACACCTCATGCCAGGGTATGCCCAGTACGGCGACAGAAGTTTGCGAACGGGACTTTGCAAAATTGCAGTAAATAGTGTGTTTCTCTGCCGCAAGTTGTCGCGTAGCCCCTTACGGAAGCTTCTGTAGTCGTACTGTCAGTTCGAGGTGCATTCTACATAAGTAAAAGACATGGGGACAAATAGCGGGGATTTCCCCGTTTCTCCACACTATGGGGAGAGTAAGTGCTTCACAAAACGTGGTGATGCCAGGCTGTTGTTTGTGATAGCCTATAATGGTTGTTGGTCGTGGGGTCCCTGCCATGTACTCGAGTATGTGTTTACTATTGTATGTGTATGGTTGGATAATTAGGTGAGCGGGGTGTAGTTCTCTAGTGTGGTGGGGCCGAAGTTGTGATTTAGAATAGGCTGTATGCCAACTCCTCTGACCCGGCATGTTTGTTCACTTCTGGCTAAGGGCTAGCTCGCCCCCTCAATCTCGGGATTGTCTCTTTAATATAGCCTAGACACGAGCGTATCGTTTTTCGCAAGCAGTGCCTCTGTGGTTCGCTGTGATCCTTGAGCATAGGGATGCATGTGACAAATAGAGGCAAATGGACCCCATGTATGCTATAGTTAGTAGACGAATCGAAGGATTTAAGGTGCTTCTAAAGGAAGTGGATGTCAGCCACTTAAAGCAGCTAGCTACTCTGGGTACAATACAGCACAGTACATTAAAATGTAGAAATATTTCCTCTAAATGGTGTCGTCTAGTCTGGCTTCCACCAACAGGCAGGGGCCCTTGAGCAATAGAACTCATCATGGATTGGACAGCTTTGTTACGGGCGCATGTTGGACTTCATTTAGAACCGCATAGCAACATATATCTTGCACGATTACTATTATTCGGGAATTGAGTAGTAGTGCTGACAATATAACACTAGTCTCACGTGTGAACGTGTGGGGGCCTCGTATGATGCGTCAGCTTGGTTGGCTGTAGTTTGGTTGGCTGTTGCGTGGGTTCTTGACGTTCAGCTGCCTTCTGTCCCTTCCCAGCTTAACCCTTGACCCGGCCTCCTCTTCTCAGCAGTGTTAACCGCCGCATTTCCTCGGCGGGACACCAATTAACCCAACTATGTCACATAGCCTCCACATTCGCCCGAGATTGTGTATGTCCCAAAACGGAATCGGAACCTTTTGCCAGAATGCCTCGTGTGGCTCCAGGCCAGAGGAAACGGGCCTATCGACCCAAAACCCGAACTGGGTGCCATACATGCAAGTCTGTACACCCATAACGTTGCCCCTGTCCACCATCCATTCTCGGGTACGTCGGCTCATGTGGTCATTTGCTAACAATATGTCAGAGGCAAGATTTCGCTAGAGATATACACTATTGGATTGAAACTAATCGGTGGCCAGTTCGACGAGTGAAATGTGATGAAGCAAAGCCTTCTTGCCACCCGTGTGTTTCTACGGGTAGAAAATGTGATGGCTACGGCCTAAATGTGGAAGCACCCCGAGACCATTCTGCTACGCCTTTGGGCGCATTAGGCCCATCGTTGTCTATTGGGTTTCTTGGAACTGAGAAGGAACGCGGGTCGTTCTACTTCTTCCAACAGAAAACTGCGCCCCAATTGTCTGGATTCTTTGGAGATGATTTCTGGGAGAGGCTCCTACTCCAAGCGGCCCTTCATGAACCCCCAATCCGACATGCAATCCTGGCTCTAGGGTCACTGCACGCAAAATCCGAGCAAGACAGTAATGGCTTAATTATGCGAAGTTATACCAATGGATGGACTGATAACTTTGCTTCGAATAATTACAGCCAAGCTATCAAGTCCCTCATTAAACCACATCCACAAGAAGGGCAACAAGCAATCGACGTGTATCTGATATGTTCTGTTGTCTTTGCATGCCTCGAGGTGAGTACGTCTCATATCCAAACTTTATTCCTGCTCATTTATAGGCAATGCAAAGCAGATATGGCTCCGCCATCACACATGTCCAAAGCGGTGTAAAGATTCTATGCGAGGTTAAGTTTGATGAGGAAACCCGTCGCCATCAACATCACGCCCTTAAAGCGTCTAAAATACCGTATATATCCATAGAAATGCTTGAAGAGATGTTCTTGCGCCTTGACTTCCAGGTATCCCAGGTAAGGCCTCTGGCTTCTAGCTTGCGCCGGTTATTTTGTTAACTGAGGTAGATGGTTCGTGAGCCCGAGCTAATAGCAAACCATGCGCAAAAACAAGAGATCCCTACTATATTCTCTGGTTTATCAGTGGCACGAGAAAAGCTCGTGTCTGACTGGTATATAGCTTCTCACTCTACAATGGATGTATGGGATTCTTCGCGTGAGAAGCTTTGTGTAACTCCTCCAGCCGGGGCCTGGCAGAAGAAATCGTCCAGCATTCTAGCGAGATGGTCTTCGGCATATGATGCCTACTTAAACATTCAGGGTGAAAATCTAACGGATACAAGAAGAAAGGGCACTGCTGTTCTGCGCATTCTAAAGGAACTTGGATCTACAGCAGCGATGCTTACTAAAACTACGGTCAACGACCAGATGAATTGGGACGTATTCTGCTCCATGTTTGAGAAAATTGTCTCCTTGGCCGATGACATCGTGGAGGTTGACCAAAAATCAACTGCAGGAAGACCCGCCTTCTGCATGGACATGGCCCTTATTGGACCTTTATTTGCGGTGAGTTTTTTTTATCAATTGTGTATTTTCCTGATTGGATATCTCTCGTGTTATATTGTGTAAAATCAAGTACTGACTCCACCATTGTCAAGGTCTCCTGTCGCTGTAGAGACCCTATAATTCGGAGAAGAGCAATCTCACTTCTTCGGACATACGATCGGACAGAAGGGGTATGGAATTCTTTTGCGACATACAAAGCTGCTCAAAGAGTTCTTGATATTGAAGAAGCCGGATTGCAGAACTTGAAAAGTTGCGACGATGTCCCAGGTTGGGCTCGCATATCGAACGTATCACTGGCTTTTGATCATGTCGAGAAGAGGGCGGCTCTGACCTATAACCGACCAATGAATGAGTATGATATGGTCCAGCAGATGACAGAGGTGATCGAATGGTAGCGTGAGATGGCCCTGCTATTCTTGGCTTCTGGTCTCTCTTCCTTGAAACCAAAACCTTGCTGCTATTACGACAAGGGGCCACTTATAAACGATCTACATTCAAGACGATGGGTTTGTTGTAACTATATAATAATTTATAATAAATGTACACAGATTAGTTAATCAAGATATCCTCACTCCCCTCACCATCAACAATTGCTCTCTTACTCCCAGGCTTCACAAATTACTATCACACTCGTTACTGAACTCCCCCGAAGTGAAACCTTTCTGTCACATTGTTCTACTTTAATTTCTTTCTTATGCTGTTAATACAGGACTCCCGCTGATATACTCAGATTTGTTGTAAATGCCCCGCACTTTCCTGTCCTTGCGACTTGGAAGATTGCTTTCTTCCCCTGGCATGATGCGACCTGGATGGATGAGATTGAGTATGACGAGGCTAATTAGCATGGGGGCAGAGTCGAGGCAGTACTGGTACGCCTCGTGGGTAGGAATATTGCTCTGGAATCCCTGGGCGTATTCGCATAGACGGAAAATAATTCTCATCTTCGCAAAACATTAGTTCCAAGGCATACATGTAAGAATATCAGTCAACATACCGTGATAAGAGTGAGTACAGCGTATATCGCATATAATAGTGGTAGGGCACTTGACGCCCCCTTTACGCCTTGTTGGATTTGCTGAAGGATTATTTGGTGAAATTTGATGGCGAAAAATAAAAACAATAGGATGAAGAACTGTTGGAATCCAACCCCGCCCATGTAAATATGAATTGCTAGAAGAGTGTCAGTTATAATCTAGATTTATTTTAGTACAACTGACCGTTTATCACCTGCTGATTCGGTCTTCTATTACCAGCACCACTTGAGGATGCTCCAGCGACCTGAATAATAAGAGCACTATATCGTGATTAGTGCCAGCCACTTCAAGACTTCTTTGACGTGGTCTTACATGACATCAAAGATCACAAAGTATGCCGAAAACCTCCATGCAGTTATTCGACAAAGTTTTGCATTGGGAACGTAATTCCAGATCATCCTTCCTGAGCCAAAGATTAGTACCGTTTCTGGTGCATTGATAAGAGCGAGAGGGCTGTCAAGTTCCCCAGAAGTATCGAAGCACCCTTCTCATTGAGACCCTGTGGGGTTGTGAAATTAGGGATGGGTGGAGCTCACCCATCATCATATAAACAAAGGCATTCGTAAAGAGTGGTGCGATCTAGAGGTGAAATTAGCGTTTGACATTACAGGCGCCGTAATAATGGCTTACGAGCATAAGTATAAACCAAGCTGCGTAGGGGCCTAGAGTGTTGGGATTTTTGATGCTGATGATACGGCAGATGTAGTTGACCGTCTGAATAAGCCCAGAGCCAACAATCACCCAGCAATATGCCTTTTTGTAGAATATAGCTTGAGAGAGGTGTGCGATAGTAGTGAGAGCGAATAAGACTGTGAACACAATTGCAGGAGGAGTTGAGGGGCAAAATGCCCAATTTGTACGATCTAGATCTGCAACAGCTGGGGGAAGGTCAGCTCGATTCTCGAGGCCTTGTGTGTGACAACTAACCAGAGCAACTTGGAGACATTTTGAAAAGTCGAGGTTGTCTAGCGAATTGTACAAGGGTAAGAGGTTACTGGACTTAAAGAAGAACAGGAATTAGGATTATGCAATTTATATATCCAATGCACTCCATAGCAGATCGAATGCCCCCGGACCTTCGTTATGTTCCGTTTCCCGGTGACGATAGCGTTCGGACAATGTGGTCGTATGTGCATTTGTAGTTTGTCGTCACACTTACATGGAACAGATAAGAATAAGCACTTGTCACCAAGTTTAGAAGTTTTTTAAAATATAGACACGCGTTTACGCCTCTTCGGAAGCCCGATCATTGTGACAGATGTTGATTCGGGGCCTCGTAAGGACATGCTCCACACCACGGGGCGATGCTCGATGTATTTCCAACCTGATATTCATTGGCCGTGATCCTGGATTCGGGATTAGAACTGCCGTTCATGTATTAAAACGGTGAGATATTCATATTTAAGGGTAGACCAAGGGATTTTGTTTGATTACAACATAGCTTTCTTCATTAGAAATCCATTCTCATGCGTGCTTCGCCGCGCTTATAACTTAGTTGGGCAATGGGTGGGTTTATCAAGCATATCTAATTGGCTGCTTCGTACGTACA
This sequence comes from Pseudogymnoascus sp. VKM F-4246, assembly GCA_000750735.1. NCBI lineage: Eukaryota > Fungi > Ascomycota > Leotiomycetes > Thelebolales > Thelebolaceae > Pseudogymnoascus > Pseudogymnoascus sp. VKM F-4246. The sequence goes on from JPJU01001399.1 coordinate 14,663, forward strand.
TCCCTGCATTTCAACGTCGCATTTCCGCAGTGAGATGGAAATAACTCTCCCCTCTCCCTTTCCTTCATGGCTTCGAACTTTGCGAATAAAAATGAAAATGAAAATGACATCATGAATAAGCAATAAAGCTTATGGATTTTCTAGAATTAAAAATAACGACTCTTGGGCCGCGTACACCATGACCCTTTGACCCACTACCACTCTTCCACGATGTTATAAATGAGCCGTCGATGACTCCAGATATGGAGGTTATAAAGGGCCAGTACGCAGACAAGTTCGCACATTGTATAATAAGTTTGGGATTTAAAGCAATTGTATTTTACCATGCTATCAATTCTTTATCTTTTCGTCGCAGCTCTGCTGTGGCTGTCAGTTACTGGTTGTCTGTCTGGCCATCGGCATGAAATAAGTGCCTCCCATATCGAAACACAGCTAGAATTACTTCGAACCCGGAGCCAGAGTACGCCACCAACTGGCAAAATAGCCCTCAAGAATGTTCGCGTCTTCGACGGGTGGCGTATCCGCGAACCCAGCACTGTGATTATCGACGGGGACACCATAACCTTTGACACCCGCAATGTACGGAACACCATCGATGGAGAGGGAGGCGTTCTGCTCCCAGGATTAATTGATAGCCATATCCACCTCAGCTCGTTGGCCAGCCTTGAGACTTTGAGCAGCTATGGCGTAACGACCGTCATGAACATGGGCTGCACGAACTACACGCTATGCTCCGCTCTCCGTGACCAAATCGGATTGACGTCTTTTATCACCGCTGGTGAAGGGGCTGTGGCACCAAACAGCACGCATGAAAAAGTGTTCGGGGCGAAAGGTTTTGTGAATTCGCCGTCTGAAGCATCGCAGTTTGTGGCGAATGTCTTTGGAAATGGGTCGGGGTATATGAAGATAATCTCGGAGAACGATGGGTTTAACCAGGCCATCCATGATGAGCTTGTGAGTTCGACACATGCGTTGGGCAAACTCGCCATGACCCACGCCCAAGATTTCGGCTCTTATGAAGTCGCAATTCGCTCAAAGACGGATGGTCTCCAACATGTGCCGTTCGATACTCCACTTACAGAGGAGATGGCACGACGCATAAAACGCCAGGGACAATTTGTGACGCCGACTTTGAACATCGGGAAAATCGCCACCTCGAACGCTACTGTCGAAGCTATCGTTTCTGGGGGATTAAACTTGACATATGAGGCTGGAGTGACCAGTGTACAACGGCTGATGCGTGCGGGTGTTCCGCTTCTTGCTGGAACCGATGCAATCGATATGGCCGGCAGTTTTCTTAAGGGCGATCTAATTGGGATCACTCTGCACCAAGAGCTGCAATATCTGAACGCTGCAGGTATGAGCGAGGTGGATGTACTAAGGGCCGCGACGGTGGTTCCCAGTATATGGCACAATTTGATAGGGCGAGGATCTATCAAAGAGGGATACCGTGCGGATTTGCTTTTACTCAAGCCAGGGAGTGATCCGTTGCGGAATATTTCGAAGACGATGGATATTGCGAGGGTTTGGAATGGGGGGGTCGAATATGTACCAGCGAGGGTGATGTGATGACTGGTGGTTGGCCATAGATTAGCTTGAGAGCTTGGGTGTTTGTTCGAGTAATAAGTGTTGATGTGATGGTTCGAGAGCAATGAAAAGAGTTTTCCAGAGGGCAAACTCTCCTAAGTGATGGTCGTACATGATAGTTGCTCAGTTGGTCAACTAAAGTATCATGAGGGAGGGTGGCAGAGTTCAAACTCATCAGTTAATTGGTATTTAGCGCTATGCAAAATGTTAACTCCACCCAATCATACCGCCCCTTTAAACCATAAAATTAAACAGAAATATTAGCCCTGCAGATGCTCCGCCTGTCATACCCAGCCATGTACCCGAAACGCCTATACCGACCGACCCTTGAAAATGATATTATATTCGCTGCGTTTCGTGTGGTTCAAAAGTCCTCCCGCAAAGCCTCCTACGGCATTTCAATGCTTCTATACCTCGCGTGATTGTATTGAACGGAATGGTTGTCATCAAGAGTGTCGTAATGTTTTACAGTATCTGCGGTGCAGTATACTGTACGATAGTTTCGTGTAGTCCTATATTGCGGACTATTATTGTAGCAACTATGGTGGTGATGGGGTCACCGACTCGACAACTGCGCCCATATTGGGTGTGGCTGCCTGAGCTGCAACTCTGCGTCCACCACTCCCGTCAAAAATAAATGGTCCGGCATCGTTTCTGGGAGTCATGGGACCGTCAACCCCTGACAAGACATCCGGGCTTCGATGTCCCGGGCTTGGCGTTCGTCGATCTCCACTTTCGTCATCGTCGCGACGTTTTGAAGCAGGACGTTTCGGTCCCGCAATATTAATCGGGGCACTCAATCCAGCCTGTTCGCTTCTCGGATCGCTCTCCCTACCACGGTCGTTGATATCAAGATTGGCCATCAGTTCTTCCGACGAGTAGCCTCCTTGTGAACTATTCGAAACTGGCTCAACGTGGGTTGTGGGTACTTGGCTCAAATCTTGTGCTTCCGGGACATCTGGTTGGGAAATTGGCTGGGGTTCTTGTTCCTCTTCTGAAGCCTGAGGTGCGACACTGGTCTCCAGGTCTGATGGTTTCAGCTCCTCCCACTCGCCTTCTGTTGGCTCATCCACATCCGCGTCGAGGTCAGCAACTGCTCGACAGTTGGGGCACACAAAGTGAGGCCAATGAGGGCCATTGATAATTCGCCGCACGCATTTATAGTGCCAAGTGTGCGAACATGGCGCAACAAAGAGGGATTGGCAAGGCTAGAATGAGAGTTAGAAAGCGGGCAGGTGTAATATTAAGCAGAAACTTACTGCAACTGCACCCAGACAGATAGAACAGTCCTGAGAGGATGTTCCAGTCGTGGCCTGTATCTGTTTTGCCATGTTTCGTAGGCGTTGGTGAGATGCAACACTGCTTATATGTTAGTTGCCGTCCTTTGTTTAGACATTGGTGTGACAAACTTGAAGCTATTTATTCCCGTCTGCCATGCCCTGTTAACTTCAATGCGAATCTTCACGCAGCGGAATATCATCTCCTCGCCGCCCTTAAAATCGATCCCTAACTGGACAATATCCCCGTTTTTGACTGGAAATGGCTTGCTCTCTGTGCCAGGAGAGCTCAGCCTAACATGGTTCAAGAATGTCCCGGACGAGCTTTTCACGTCCTTGATGAACCACTCGCCATCCTGGGCCCAGAATTCACAGTGCCTCCGGCTGACTACCTTGGACTTAAAACCAACAGGTGCAGCAGTCGACAGATTCGCGGGCTGGTTGGGCTGTGTTTCACGTTCTGAGTACCTTCCCACACGTATAATTTCTTTTCCTGTCGGTAGCGTCCGGCCCATTGGGCTGAATATCAACGACGGCCTAGGGGCACGAGCATCCTGGTGCTGGGAAAACCTTATCGTAGGTTTGCTTTCCGAACCATGTAAAGATCCCGACGGAGGCGGGGAGCCGTGGAGATGCGGGTCTGCGCCGCCGTTCATTTGTGAAATATCCGACCCCGCATCACGCATGGCGACGCTGCCAGATTGTGTCCGCGCCATGGGCGTCTCTTCTCGATTACCTCCCAGTTGGCGCTGAAGTATAGAAGAGGCCACACTTTGGCCGCTTACTGTGGTGGGCCAACCACTTCTTGCAAACGCCGTATCGGGCGATATTTGTATTGTAGGCGACTCGACTGTCTCTGCGGGATGGGTTGAGGGGTTTTCGGAAGTCACAGCTGGCGCCAGCGGCTCGAAATCGGTGGTGTCAAATGGTGCTGAGGGCGGGGATGGGTTGCTCGAGGCTCGAGTCAACGGTGATTCAGGCCTTGTGGTGGATGATGTAGATGGGCTGTCTCGCGCGTAGAGGTGGCTATGGGTGTAGTTTCGAAGGTAACTTAGGCCGCGAAGTCGGCTAGAGCGTGACGGCGATGCTGTGGAAGACGGGGAGGTCGTCGTTGCCAGAGTTGATGATGACGGGGTCGCATGAGTGAACATAGTTGGTACTTGCCAAAACGAGCGGCTCTGCGAAACGTCCAACGTCCAACGTCCAACACCAGGTCGAAGGGACTTCGGTATAGGCTCAACAAGCGTTCAAACAAACCAAACTAAATCCTATTCTAAACAGAACAGGATACTGAAATTATTGTTGCGACGACGGCTATGTTGTAAATGTGCCGCCGAACTTTACGGGAACATAGGCGCTTTCGGGGAGGTTGGCAGTTGACGCCATGAAGTACTTCCAATATTCCAATACCCACCACCGCAGTCGCACGTCGTTATGGTGGCGATTTGGGAGGGGCGGGACACGCGCGCACTGAATTGTCTAGCTCGGCCGTCGGGACGGCCTTTAGTAACTGCGGCAAGGAAGGGAAGTACTTTGTAATATGTAGTGTTCTATCGAGAAGATACCAAAAGGCTGGCTCACGTAAAATAATATGGAGGAAGTATAATGTTCTATTACTCGGGTATTACAGGTGCTACTGTAACACGTCTGTCTATGAATTAAATGTATACCTCTCTGCGTCTCGTCTTTCGCCTCTCAATTTTGTAACCTGATCACCTGTCCGTCTAATACTGTCCTGGTGTTCCTGCGACCCCAGAAGCCTGCTGGCCAAATAAACCCTGCTCCTTTGCATAATCCGCTTTTCCCGTCCGACTATAGCCATAACCTCCTGTGCCGCCCACATTTGCCTCGTTCACATATGCATTCCCTGGCTTCGAGCTCTCGTTCAGCGGGTACACCGGCGGCTCATATGGCGGGTTCATATCGCGTTCTGTCTTCGCCTCGCTCTTGTTATTGCCGAGCTTCCAGAACTTCCACTTAGCCGGCGCGGAACCAGCTGTGTAGTTGTTCCTTGGGGACGGTCCGAATCGGCTCTCGCGCTTGTGGTGCTTCCATAGCAGAAGCTCGGCCCATGCGCTTAGCAGGAAGAAGCCAATCGCGACAATCGACACCGCGAAGGCGACCTTCTCCAGCCGGCAAACGGATCCGAGTTCTGGGAGAACTGTGACGCCTTCCTTGCCGCCAGGGGGCTTGGTTTTCGCGTCTCCGTTGCCAAAGGGTGTCGTCACTTCCCCAGTGCAGCTCGTGACGCCGTGTCTCGTCTCCCAGGCAATATAGGCGAAGGCGCCAACAAAGGCGACATCGAGAACGATGGCGAGAAAGGCGAACCAGCGGAAGCCGCCGAGGCAGCACAGAAGGAGGAGCGAGGTGGCTGTGTAGAGCGCGCTAGCGCCAGAGATTCCCTCGACGGAGCGCAGGTAGCCAGAGATAGGTAGGGAGTGGTTGGAGAGAGTTGCGAGGTAGTAGGAGTAAATCCCGAGGACGATGGCGGAGGCGCAGAATTGGACTGCGCGGAAGACCCACTGCAGGCTTTTGAGGGCGATGCCAGATTTCAAGCCCATAGTAGGTGGTGTGAGGTGAGTCGATATGTTCGAAATGAGGATTTAGGAGATATTTGCTCGGACGATGATACAACGATAATGGTTATTGACGAGGGATAGATATTTTGCGCGCATGCGTTTAGTTCAGTTGATTAATCGTGCAGGGAGGTTCGTTGGCAAGAGTGAAGGTGGGATGAAAAGAGTTTGTTAAAGAGGCCGCTCCTTCTCTCTCAAGTAAGGAGTAGGGAAAAGAGCTTCTTCGCCATTCACCCCACATCCCGTGGATGTTGCGCAAGCGTGTGTCGTATGGGCATCAGTCGACATCATAACCATATAACTGGAGTCTACCCCACTAGAAACTACACATCTTCTCCTCCACCAACCTGACTAGTACCTGGTTGCGTGTCGTTTCTGGACGCCTGGGCGAGAACCTGCCGCCCCATCAGTCCGCCCCATTAGTTTCGTCGAATCACTTAGCGCATTCCTCGTGGGTTCGCCGCATCGTTCGTGGTTTAGAGTGTTGCTAGTGGAAGTTTAGGGGAGACCTGGTGTGTGAAATGGTAAGAGGTTCTCGGGTCTTTTTTAAGGATGATATCATACCGCACCAGATCGCTGCCGATCGAGATCGGAAGAAACGCGTCAGCCAGTCGATCTGAGACCCCACATGGTGATCATTCATGTGACATTATTTATGTTTGCTGCTGTATACGCCGTATGAAATTATTGTGCGTCCACGTCCCAAATACATTTCACGTGGAAAAATGAAATATGTAAACGAGTGTGCCTATCATGCTGAGTATTATTTATATATCTAACTCCATGCAACAGGATTAAAATTAGGATATTATCCGCCAAGGCCAAGAAATATGTCTGGCGTCTTCTACCAAGTACAGAATGTGTAACATAAATCAAGGGAACAGCCTCAAAAAACGATAGTGATTCCATTCCAATATGCCCAAGTGCACCAGGTAAATCACCTCGTTAATTGGGCAATGAGTCGCTCTACTTCTGTGGCATCGCCCGGTCTACTCGCCTTTCCCCGCAGCTCCTCCAATGTCTTCATATCTTTCGTCTTAAACGCCTCTTCTGCCGCCTGCTTAATCATACCACACTTTGTCCACATCTCCACACGCTCAGCGCTGGTTATCCCCGTGCACTTTGGGATAAAAACGGATGCCAGCTTTGGATTTCCAGCCGACAGTAGAGAATTAAAGAATGGTGTCCATCCAATAGGCGATTTCCGAGTGCTCGAGAGGGTCTCGATTTCCGACCATGCACGGGAAGCGATATGTGCGCGCAGCCTTATCCACCAGAACATCTTCTCGCCGAGTTTAAACTCACTCTGTACCTTCTTCGCGCGGCTAGAATAACCGGATCGTAGCAGTCTAAACACAGTCTCGTTGACTGATAGTCCGGTATAAGTCTCCTCAAGGTCGCGGTCGAACGCCTCCTGCATCTTCAAAAGAGTCTGCGCCTCTTGTATAGACTTGTGGTCAAACACCGTGTCCTTGGAGTCACTCAGCAACTTGCTAGCCAGTGTAAGCTTGTCAATAGCCCCTCGTGCGTCACGCTGGGCGAGAGCATCGTGGACAAAGACGTGCGCGCCGTCTGTTCGACGATCGTCTTGATAGTATAGATCCTTGAGTAGTTCCATATCATCTCCTTTTGCGGAGCTCTCGATCAACGCAGTTGCTATTGGCCGAGAACTGATTACACGGAAGAAAGAAGCCAGTGGCAGCTTATTCTTTAGCTGGAGAAGGACAAAGAAGATCAGGTCCGAATCACCGCTTTCGATGGCCTTGTCGAGTGCAATTTCATCCTCTTCCATGCTGAGAAGAAGAGGGACTTGTTTGCCAGCGCGGGGCTCATAGTTGAGCAATTCTGTGGCAAGACGACCTCGGCCCTCATCATAGGCAGCGCGTGCAATCTCCTCGAAGGAGATGCCTCGTTTGTTGGCCAGCTTCTCCACAATGAGGCGGCAGATGGTAGATTCGTCCTCGGAGGAGACGCGGACCTTTTGGCTCGCCCAATGAACGTAAATGCGGTCAGTGGGGAGACGAAGGTATGACGATATACGTAATGCTAGAAGATACTCTCGGCGGTTGATGAGTCGCTCGATAAGCTTCTCGGGCGTGAGGCGGAGAAACTGTTCATACGATAATGGTAGTCCAACAGAATAGAATCGTACAGCATTGAGGACACGGAGGATCTCGCACATTTCGACGAATTCATCGGAGTTGTAAATATCGACGACCGATTTTCCAAACGACGCAGCCCGTAAAAGTTGCTTCTGCCAGTGGATGCTGAATTCATGCCCCGAAGCTTTAACCTGTGGATTGTGTTAGCCCATAACGGCATATTAAAGCATTGCCCAGAGTTCTTACGCATGCATCAACAGCCTCTACAAGGTTAGGCTTAATCAGCTGTATATTGTCGTCTGCTTTTGGTGATTGGTTGTCTAATTGCTGGACGGCGTCGAGTAAGATTGATGCGGGTGATACGGTTCCAAATCGGAAAACCTCGTCTGTAACGTCAGGTACTTTTTGTAGGAAATCGCATACATCGTTGGTTATCAGACGAACACCATCGTGGTCTGAGATGTATTAGTCGGGCTTCATCATAGAATCCAGGGAATAGAGTTATAAATACCGGCTATTGCGTGAACACGGCCATCGTAGAAAAACTTCGCAGCCGAGCCTTTTGGTCCTATCAGGTGGACTTCGTCTTCCCAAGCAATTACTACAGCATCATTCCCACACCATAGAAGATCCACTGGGAGCGTCTTTGCTTTCGAGTCATGCTCACTCAATCGATTCTGGAAATCGCTGGTGATAACGTATGCCTTGCCGCTTTCTGTGTATAAAGCTGCAAACTTTCCGTTCGGCGATACGCTTATATGGATAAACGGACCAATATCAAGCATTCGGTCTTCAGATTCCGTAGCATCCACTACATATATAGTTTCACCTATTGCCAGTAAAACCTCTACCGACCGAGACAGCGTATATGCCGGTGGTACTAGGGTCCAAGAGTGGACGACACCATCTGGTGGTACAGCCAGGAGTTTCGGCCGTGGTTCCTCATAACGAGATACAGAAATTAGATGGTTGTTTGATAGAAGGGCAACAAAACCGGTTGAATAGAACCTGCTTGAGCTTTAGCCATTGTCAACCCCATCTCGTTGGCATACTTACCGGCAAGCAATTACACCAAACTCTTCGGCCCCGTGGCCCAAAGAAAATTGGGAGAAGTCGCCTTGCAAGTTGTAGTAGCAGCGAACTGTCCCATCCTGAGTAACTACCAGTAGCTTCTCGTCCTCTGACCACCCAAGACCTTTAATAGATCCTTTGTCCCAGTTGACACGCCTAATGAGCTTTCCGGCACAGCTGTACACATCAATACTTGATTTGGAAGCTTGGCTGCCACGGAAAGTATGCAATTTTGTCTCATCACGGTATAGGGCTATGGTAGCTGTCAGTGTATGATGCAAGGCGTGCGGTTGCCCGAACCACAGGCTACAGCCAATGGGCGCCGAAAGAACCTTGATAATAAAGGGGAAAGTATAACGAGCAGCATGAAAGTAAAAACCCCAAAACCGAGTACTGCGGAAATAACATACCTATAGCACCGCCATAAGGGGCACCTGTCACAATGTGATTCTCGAGCTCAAGGTCCTGGTCGAACACTTCGGTGTAGAGTTGGACTTTGCGATAGTACCTTTCCCCCAGCTTTTCCCAGTCTGCAGTAGGATTCATCCTTGCAGCATCAGCCTCATTCTGTACATTAACAAATCAATTATTGCGTATAGCCAATGTAGCAATCAAGCGCCCTCGGTATATACGAAAGTGAAAGGAAGGACGATGGATTCACGTGCCGTGTGGGTGGTACCTGGTTGTCTTTGTCTATGCGCTTATGATGCCAGGATCCACCTATTTTCCGCGCGGCTGTGCGGCCGCTCACCACCGAAGCCGACTACGACGGTGGCGCAACGGGGATTCCACCCCAGAAACTCGTCATCAGAAACGCGTATTTGCAAATACTTCATATTCGAAGGCCCTCCTTAATAATCAGTACCGCCTATACAGGCAGTGTCCATCAGGAGCCCGGAATTAGAAGCACGCAACATATAAACCACTGAGGCACTGGAGACTCATTGTTTCAGTCATCGCGAAGGGTCCCATCCGGGTCCAGTGATATCGCTCGGTCTTGCCTGCATACCAACTGTCGCCGCAGGTTTGCTGCAACCCAGACAAGGTGCAATATGCGCCGAAGTCTTGTAAATTAATGAATCTAGATTGGAAATGAGCACGGGTGCGACCCTAGGCCGTCCACCAAACCGACCGTTGTCTATGTATGGCGCCGGGCAAACTCCTCAAGGGGGGGGGTCGAATGCAAATGGCCATGGTAGAGCTGGCGACAATGGGAAGAAACCACCTGCACGAGTATTTCAGCACATCGATGACCTGTTAAAGGCAAAGCCCGAAGTCAATGTACACGCCCCAATTCGACGACTTGTCCTCGATGCCGAATCATACTCTAAACAAGCCGATACTCACATCGACTTTCGCCGACCAGATCTAGCCTTACAGGACTACATAAAGGCCTCGATTATTGCCATCGATATTATACCGAGACACAAAGAATACCCCGATTTGAAGGCAGATCATGGCGAACTCCATCGTCTCTACACGGCACTCCAGAAAAGGATATTTTCCCAGTATACCCGCTTTGAAGAGGTCAAAGTGGCGATTAAAGACAACAATTCTGAGAGTGGTATTCGACCTGGGTCCACGAATACGGTTGCAAATGGAATATCTCACGGGGATCAGCATCCACGGGTGACTCCCGTTGTCCCCAAGAATGACACCCAAAGCCCGAAAGTCCCATCCAGCGGAAATAACAAAAGCCTCGCCCGTACAAAACCCCTGGTTCATCCCAAACCAAATGCCTTGGTTGGAAAGGCAATTGGAAGTCATCAACGGTCGCAAAGCGAGCAAATTGCTCGAGCCCCAAATTCTCATAACGAAGATCTGGAGAGTCGATTTGCTAGGTTACGCGCGGTTGATACACAGAGCCCAGACCAGCGGTCAAAGGTATATCCAATACGGCCGTTTGTGAAAACGGGTGGAGAAGGCTATAATGCGCGTCCAACATTACAGTCAAGCACATCTCCAGACAAACCGTCGGGACCTCGCGATATGCCGAAAGCTTCGCCAGGCCCCCCGCGACCCTCAAAGATAGCCATGGATGTTTTAATTCCTGATATGCCTAGACCGCCGGATGCTATCTACAGCCCTGATCGTACGAACCTCGATACACGAAGTTTCCCGCCCTCCAGGATTGCCCCTAGGCCAAGCTTGAGTGAGCCACGCAAGCCTGCTACTGCACCACCAATCAGCCAGTCAACCCGCACAATCCCTAATACGTCTACCGATTCGCTTCCTAATGGGCAAAAAGGGTCCTCCCCAAGACCTCCACTGGACCGTAAATTGTTCAATTCGACTACTGTCGTGGCCGATGATCTTGTCAATTACATGAAGCAATACCGAATTTTATTTGTGGACATTCGCTCGCGTTCACAATTCGATAGCGGCCATATTATGTCACAGTCTATATTGTGCATTGAACCTATCGCTTTGGTAGAGGACATGTCGGCAAGCCAACTAGAAGAGAGGCTCGTTGTTTCGCCGGACAATGAGGCTGATTTGTTTCGAAAGCGTCAAAATTATGACTTTGTTGTATATTACGATCAGTCGTCTGTTTCCAACCTCTATGCTGATGCAACGAGCAATGTTGAAGAAATCCCATTGCGAGATTTCAGCAAAGCTATTTTCGAATATGACTACAACAAAAAGTTGAAATGTCCGCCTAAGTTATTAGTGGGCGGATTAGACTCCTGGGTGCAGTTAATGGGACCGGGCGCTTTGGCTACTTCCGCCACTTTTCAAGCCGTCACACCCCCTATTCCTCACCATGATTCACCAATGCGTGCTACATCATTGAGCTTAGAAAAGCAGTACCAGTCCAGGCCGCTCACACAAGATGAGGAATCGAAGTGGCAGAAAAAACTCATGGAACCTTCCGATGACTTCGCCGGTCGCTTCCCAGATATTGACACCTTTGAAAAACGCGATCAATCAAATACGACCAAGACTTCCCAAAACGAAAGTATTGCCGAAAACAGCATGACTGATTATTCATATGTTGATGCGCATAAGGCTGAGCTTAATTCTTTGGAATTCAGGGAACCAGCGCGCCCTGCACTCGCTGTGTCCAAACGAAGCTACCATGGTGTCTCGGAGAGTGTCTCTTCTTCTGCTTCCGCACCCCAAAAATCCGGTTGGGGATTGGCTGAGGTTGACTCTATCTCTCCTCCAGTTTCGGCAAGCGGTAGAACAGGCCTCGACAATTTTGGTAACACTTGCTATATGAATTCTATTTTACAGGCATTCAGCGCGACTCCATGGTTTGTAACATATCTTCTCGACGGCTCGATAGACAAGGCCGGAGCGCCTCCTCGGAAAAAGGGAGAAGCGAGCGACCCACCACAGCTGATGGTCAGAAATCTTGCCTTCTTAATACGACATCTTTGGAGCGGTCAATATAATTATGTAAAACCTCAAACGCTCAGGGTACGTTTGTCTTGTACGCCGTCGCTCTCTATTTATTTCTAACCTTCTGCAGAATTACATATATAGAATTTGCAACCGTGGCCATTCGAATTCCAGGGTTCTATTCGGTGGCCCAAACCAACAGGATGCCCAGGAATTTCTCGACTTCCTCCTAAACATAATTGAAGACGAGACGAACCCTGGACGGGATAGGCCCGAACCCCCGGCCTTGACAACCGCTCAGGAGCTACAAATAAGAAACGAAGGCCATGCAGCAGAAATTAAATTTCATCGGCTGAGATACGCAGCCACGCATCAATCACCGATTACGGACAGACTACTTATCTGCACTATGAAGATTTTTAAATGTCAAGAGTGTGGCTGGAAGACAACTAACCATAGTGACAACTCTCCATACCTGAACGTCAGCATACCAGACGGGCGAGAGTCGAAATTGTCAGACCTACTAAGCCGAAGGTTTAGCAAGGAGGGAAAAGTGAAGGAAGTCTATGATGATGTGAAATGCGACAAATGTTTCGCCGTCCATGGCCGCAAGACAAGAAGGTCGGTGACGGAAGTTATTACTAGGCTTCCAGATACCCTTATTCTCGTTCTTGTCCGCCATACGGCGGATATTAGGAGGAACAATGCCCTTGTTACGTTTCCTCTCGATGACCTTAACATGGACGAGTACTACTACGGCCTATCAGATGCTGGCAAAGAAAGGCCTGGCAAGAGATCCCCAACACATTACCGCTGTTATGCCGTGGTACAACATCTGGGTGATAATTTGCACTCTGGGCACTATATTACTTTGGTTAGAGATCGAGAACGCACGACCCAATGGTGGGAGTTCAGCGATCGAAGAATTCGTACGATTGATGCTGCATTAACCCAAACGAGTAATTCATATATTATGTTTTACCAGCGCATCGAATAGTCGAAGCCTTTATTGGAGGAGGTCATGCGTACTGACGAGGGTTATTGAATATTTGGGACTCATTTTGCATGCATATATAGCCACGTGGAACCAGCGACAGCATATGACGAGAACGGGCGTTGATTGAAATTAATGAGATACCAATACAATGATTCAAATTATACTGTAAATAAATTAGAAGTTATTATGTACTAAAGTATTATTGTTTGGGATTTATATTTTATTTTGTGAATAGAATGAGAATTTAATTATTATGGGCAAGTCAAAATGTTTTGAAGTGTCCCGTTTAATTATGGTAAATTTTAATTCCCATCGTTTGAACGCTCAAAACCATCACTTTTCTTCTATACCACCATCTTCATCCATCAGCCATATTTAATACCTCTGCAGCGATGGCAGGAAAGGCCAGTAGCTCCAACAGTGTCCCAAAAAACTGGCCTTCTCACGTCCCCTACCTCAAATCCCCAGCATATTCCCGCAACCTTAACTCTGCCCAGCTGAATGCCCTGCGCACACGCACCTCAACAGCCCAGGAGACACCCCAAACCCCCCCAGGCCCGTGTCCTCTTGTGCGCATTACGCCAATAGCCAACCCCTCACATCCCGCAAATGGTCAGAGCGGGTTGTTCGCAGCGAAAGATCTCCCTCCAGGTTCCTTCATCCTGCCATATATTGGGGAAGTTCACGGCCAGGGAGCGGCACACGAAGCGAGCGACTATGACCTGAGCCTTGACCGAGACACTGAGCTGGCAGTTGATGCAGCACGATGTGGGAATGAAGCTAGGTTTGTGAACGACTACCGTGGGGTGCCGGGGGTGGCAAAGCCCAATGCAGAGTTTCGAGAGGGATGGGGTGGAAAGGAGCGAGCGATGGGGGTTTGGGTATTGCCGGCTGGAAAGGCAGGCAAAGGGAAGGGAATTAAGAAGGGAGAAGAAATTTTGGTGAGCTACGGGCGAGGGTTTTGGGGGGCGAGGAAGGAGGTAGATGAAGGAGGTGGTGGAATCGAACAGGAAGCCGCAGGACAACTGGATTGAGGCCGACGAAGGATTAGTCGTGACTGAGCTATCATCCGCCCGAACGATGGTGTCATTACATGGTTTGAAGCAATGGCTATCTTTGTAACCTATCTTCAAAGTGGGCGTTGAGGGTTTGCCCCTCCAAGAAATCTTTCGATATCGATTCTTGTTGTGGCAGACGCGTTGGGTGTTGCCACTCCTAGAAAACCCTTAGTGCACACGTTCGCGGTCTGCCAGTAAACAATGTCCCAAAAGGTTGGCCGCCTCCAGAAACAGTTGATCGGGCCGGGCTATGAAGTTCGGTGATTCGTTGCCCCAGCTCTACAGCCTAGCGATCAAAGAGTGGCTCGTCCATAGGTAATACCTGGGATAAAGCCAAAGGACCAAGGAAGGAGAAAGAGGAAGGGGAAGGGGATGGGGAAAGGGCCCGAGATATTAGAGGCGCGTTATTTATTGGACCTGGAACTGTCTTCACGTGAAAATGCTCAAGCCTGGGCCTTTCTGAGGCAATGATGCCATTATACAAATCTGATAGGATATCGTGTCAGGCTATGCTAATCTACTCCATACCCTCCACGCTTCCAAGCCATTGACCGCCGCCCTTGAGTAATGCATTTACATCCACGCCCGTCAAATACCTCTCACTAACGCCGACGTTAACTCTCTGTGACAACAGCGATGCCAGTTCCGCCTTCGCTCGCCCCATCTCATCTTTCGTCATCCCTCTCGCTTCCTTCTCTTTCCTTGCCCGCCCTCCAACCTTCCCCTTCCTCTCAAAATCGTCACTATCATAGTCCACACCCAGCTCTTCCGCTGCCTTGCGAGCCCACTCATCTCCTCTTTCTCCCTTAGACTTCGCAATTCCGGCGTCTGCAATCTTCTTTGCTAGCACCACACGTGGTCGTAACAGGGCCGCAACACGCCTGTCAATATCGAGTGTGCGGATTACACCAACCTTACCTGCCAGGCGGCGCAGCGACTGTGCCTCTTCGGGAGCGCAAAGCATAATACTCTTTCCCTGTGCTCCAGCACGCGCTGTACGACCAGAACGATGGACATACATGTCTGCGGCACGGGGGAGATGGTAGTGGATGACCAATTCGACGGCTGGAAGATCGAGTCCACGTGCTGCGACGTCGGTGGCAACGAGTAGAGAGGAAAACTTCTCGATAGATCGAAGACGAGCTTTTTGGGGCATGTTGGAGTGCAAGGTGACGGGGGTATAGTTGAGGTTGGCTAGGAGCGGGGTGAGGCGCTGGGCGGTGTGGATTGAGTTTGTGAAGATGATTGTTTTAAGGTTAGGGTGGTGAAGTAGGAGAGTATAGAGGTAGAGGTCCTAAATGACGATTATCATGGCAATTCGTTGGGATTGATGTTGGAAGGCAGCGACAAGTCTTGACGGCTGATACATACCTTTTCGGTGGCACCGCATTCTATAACACCCTCCTTGAGTCCCTCTGCCATCGCCGATGTCGCCACGTCAATAAATTTGGGCTCTCCCTTAAATTTGAGCTTCTTCATCAGGTACTCCATCCCATCATCTCCAAGCCTGCCTTTTCCTGACAGCTTTTGTTGGAGTCCCTTTGCCAGGGTGGCTGAAAAGACGAGGGTTTGCCTTGTGATGACATGCTCCTCTTCGTCATCCGCATCGTGGCGGTCCAACTTTGAGATGATTTCTTCAGCCTCCTTGAAATGTCCCTCTGTTAGTAACCTATCTGCCTCATCGACGACGAGGAACTTCAGTGTTTTAAGAGATTTGGAAAGCTCGATGCCCGAGCTTAGGACTTCCCACAACCGACCAGGCGTACCGATGATGATATCAGCCCTTGCCAGCTGCCTCTGTTGCTTCTGTATCGCCAATCCACCGGTTACTGTGGCTATGTATGGTGCGTCAGACAACCCTTTGCAAAGCTTCGTAAGATGATCCGTCAACTGGTGAGCCAGTTCTCTAGTTGGCGAGAGGATCAAAGCTGTGGCATTTTTCTGAATCTTCTTATCTGCCGCCACTTCATCCTCTCGGCCCTCGTTATCCTCGATCCATCTCTCGATAATCGGGATACCAAAGGCCAGCGTCTTACCAGAACCTGTAGAGGCCTTCCCAATAACATCGTTTCCAGATAGTATCTCGGGAATAGCCTCTTGTTGGATCGGTGTTGGTGTCTTGAAACCAATCTTTGCTAGAGCTGAAAGCATCGCTGGCGAAAGGTTCAGCTCCGCCCACTCAGTCATATCTTCATCTTCAGCCTCGTCTTCAAGAGCTGCAAACACATTGGCCATTGATTGCTTCTCAGGTAGCTTGTTGTCTTTCGATTTCGTTGCAGAATCCTTGGCTTTTGCGGCCTTCTCTTTCTTGGACTCCTTCTTTGACTTTAAAACTTTGCTGTCATCTGTTTCCTTATTCTCTGGCTTCTGTTGTTTGCTGTCCGCCTTCGATGGTTTGGGCGTATTAGCGTCGGCTTTCGCGCCCTTCGCTTTAGCCTTTGCATCCTTTGGCTTTGTCTTTGCTGCATCGTCGGTAGTTGCATCTGGCATGTCATCATCGAACCCTTCGAACTCGGTCTCGTCAATTGGTTTTTTTGTAACCTAAAATGTTAGCTTAACAATATAACAACCAGCAGGATCCTCAAGTACTCACAAATTTGACTTGATTTCCGTCTCTGACAACCTCAACGTTGTCCACCTCATCCAGGCCAAAGAAACCCTCGGCATCTTCGAACATATCGGGCATTTCGACTTCGTTCCATGGCAACGCATCCAATGCGACAGGTACCTTCCTCACATCTGAACCAGCACCTGCAGGCGCATAAGAGCCTGAGGTCTCAACCTTTTGGCGCTTTTTCGACCTCTGGCTATTAGCCGGAACAGGCCTGTCTCTCTTTGGCTTTGGAGCAGCCATGTTTATGAGTTGTAGTGCGATAATATCGCTGGCGGTCAATGTCCCTCAAGGTAAAGATAATTTTGGCGGTGATAAGCATTTTCCGGAGGTTTTCACAAATCGCGGGGATATAATTCGCCGAGAATCTCAGCCTCGCAAGATTCTGACAAGGCTCTCTCGACCCCACGTACGAGGATCCCACTGACCACTCCAGACACAATATTTCTCAACCATGGGAAAATCTTCTAAAGACAAACGCGACGCCTATTACCGGCTAGCCAAAGAGCAAGGCTGGAGGGCAAGAAGTGCATTTAAGCTCCTGCAGCTTGACGAAGGTATACCATTCCTGACACACAAATTGAACGTCATCTTACAAGGTACCTAGAATTCGACTTATTCCAAGATGTCACCAGAGTTGTGGACCTGTGCGCTGCTCCTGGAAGTTGGAGTCAAGTTTTGTCTCGAGTGTTAATTAAAGGGGAGAAGTTTGGGCGGTCAGCATGGGAGGACAAGCAAGAAACGGCTCGCCAGGCGTTCCTACAACAATCAAAACCTCAGTCGATTGCACCCGATTCCAGTACAGATTCGGCGCCGGCCGTGGCACAAGATCCAACGGAGTCAAAGACGGTAGACTCGACCCCACAGCCGCCTAAAGATATCAAAATTGTCGCAATTGATCTCCAACCTATGGCTGCCCTCCAGGGCATTATTACCCTCCGTGCTGACATCACACACCCCGCCACGGTCCCGCTCTTACTCGACTCTCTTGGATCTGCTAAGGCCGACCTTGTATTGAGTGATGGAGCGCCGGATGTTACTGGTCTCCACGATCTTGACATTTATGTTCAGTCGCAACTCCTTTTTGCTGCGCTGAATCTTGCTCTTTGCGTTCTTCGCCCGGGTGGTAAATTTGTGGCCAAGATCTTCAGGGGAAGGGACGTGGATTTACTCTATGCACAACTAAAACTATTCTTTGAGACGGTTGTTGTTGCAAAGCCAAGGTCAAGCCGAGCAAGCAGTGTCGAGGCGTTCGTTGTGTGCTTAAACTTCCAACCGCCCGAAGGGTATCATGCAAGTTTGTCGGAACCACTGAATGTTGAACAGCTCGAGACAATGGTAAACGCAAAGAGTGGCACGCAGGAAACCCTTAGAAACTCCAGCAGTTCTACTACAACGCGGGCGGATGGCGTCGTAGTCGAAGTTGAGCCGAGCAGCGATCCCGACAGGTGGATAGCACCATTTCTGGCATGTGGGGATCTATCATCCTTCGACGCTGATGCAACATATCATCTGCCGAAAGATAGGATAACTCTTGATCCAGTTCAACCACCGACAGCGCCACCATATAAACGAGCATTAGAGATGAGGAAGGAAGCTGGTGGAGCGTATGGGAAAACTACTTGAAAGATATAATACAGAAACAATGTTTAAACCGGCATAGCAGAACCCTTGCCTTGCTTGTTCAAGATTGCAAAACCGTTCTCGCCCTGCTTAAATTGAGACATCCCCATCTTTGCGTAAAATGCCTCTCCCTCTTTCAAGTTTGCCATCAGCATCACTCGTCTCAGATGTGGCCAAGATGCGAACTCCTCGTTGACACACTCCACCAGCCATGTTCCTAGACCTTTTCCCTGATATTCTTCTAGAACATACACATCCGTCAGGTATGCAAAAGTAACCTCATCTGTGATTACACGAGCAAATCCGATTTGTGTAGGATTGCTGCGACCTGAGGGACAATCAGCCCGAGTTACATTACTATAAGTTTAAGGGATTTACCAGCTAGTTCTGAGGATGATTCTGGCAGCACATAGACCCCAAAACAAAGAGATTTGCTCAGCATCTTCTTCAAGTACTCAGGCTCCATAGCCTTTGCCCAATATATGGCATCCGACGCCAACGCTGCATTGACAGCCTCAGGTTGGATAAGCTGCGGAGACGTGGAAATCATAAAGTTCTCCCGGTACCAAGTTCCTTTCGCCATGGCTCTTTGTAACAGATTGATCTGCTGCAAGATTTGCTTATTATACTCTTTCTTTGAGAATAAATAATTTACTTTCTGCCAGCTCCCGTCGCAAAGTGTTAGTCAGAGTCAATCTCACCGCCAGGCTACTACTACCCCGCCAACCCCTCTGTATTCTGCCCCACTTCACCGCTCGACCCGCGCTATATTATCCACCACCACAAATATTTTTTTCTACTGAAATAAACAGTCCCCCCCACCTTCGACTATATTTCTTGTTCTCAGTTTGGTCTGATCTATTTTGGAGGGCTTTAGACCAAAGAAGATCAAGATGGATCAAGGACGATTTGTTGAGTTGCTGCAAAGCATTCAGATTCGTAAGTTCCCCTCTTTCTGCAGTTACCCCTCTATCGCGCGATGAGTTGTCGCTGTGGCAGGCCTTGTTTATACAGGTCGCCGTCCCGTCGTCCCGTCCACGCCCGGATATGTTTTCACCTTTTCACCTCTTCACTCAACTACTACTCGTATTTGTTCCTCACTGACATATTCAGCCGATACCGAGAAGGTCAAGGCAGCTACCACCGAACTGCGCCAAACCTACTACCCCCACTCTGAGTCTCTACTATGGCTCTTACAAATCCTCGCTTCTCACGATGTCCAAGCGATCCGTCAACAGGCAGCTGTTGAGGCGCTACGCCTCGTGCCAAAGCACTGGGCCGACCTCTCCGGCCCCAAGCCCGCGATTCGCGAGTCTCTTCTCAAGGCCGCCCTGAACGAACAATCATCTCTGGTGCGCCACTCCACCGCCCGAGTGATCTCCGCTATTGCTGGTATCGACCTTGAGGATGGCGAATGGGCGGATCTCCCGGGATTCCTCATGGAGGCTGCCAAGCAGCCACAGGTGGGACACCGTGAGGTCGGCGTGTACATCCTCTTCACCCTTCTTGAGGCTGTTGGAGATGGGTTCATGGACAAGCTACCTATCCTCTTCGAGCTCTTTTCCACAACCATCCGTGACCCAGAGTCCCCAGAGGTCCGAATCAACACCATGCTTGCCCTTAGCCGCATTGCGATGCTCATCGACCCTGAGGAAGACAAGAAGTCCCTCAAGTCTTTCCAGGACACTGTTCCAGCAATGGTTGCTGTTCTTAAGTCGACCATTGATGACAACGACGAAGACCGCGCCATGCAAGCCTTTGAAGTGTTCCAGACACTCCTGGGCTGTGAGTCGGCTCTCTTGGCCAACCACTTCAAGGACCTTGTCCAATTCATGATTGAGCTTTCTGTGGAGAAGAGCATCACGGATGAGACTCGTTCGCAAGCCCTCTCGTACCTCATGCAGTGTGTCAAGTACCGCCGCATGAAGGTTCAAGGTATCCAAGGAATGGGAGAACAATTGACCGTCAAGGCCATGCAAATTGCAGCTGAGATGGAAGATGATGACGATGACGAGGATGAAATCACCCCCGCTCGCTCGGCCTTGTCCCTTCTCGATATCCTCGCAAGCAGCCTCCCACCCCGCCAGGTTATCGTCCCACTTCTTACCTCCCTCCCACAATATGCATCGAGCGAAGACCCCGCCTTCCGCAAGGCTGGTATTCTCTCTCTCGGTATGGTTGTCGAGGGCGCACCCGACTTCGTCGCCACCCAGCTTGAGCAAATCATGCCATTCATCCTCCAGCTGCTTAACGATTCGGATATCAATGTCCGCCAAGCTGCTCTTCACGGTGTCTCTCGCCTTGCGGAGGATCTTGCTCAGGATATGAGCCAGTCGCACGCGACTCTCGTCCCGGCTCTCCTCAAGAACCTCGACTCCGCTGCCGGCCAGACTGATAAGACCAACACTGGCATCATCATCGGATCCTGCCTTGCCCTCGACTCCCTCGTTGACGGTATGGAGGCTGAGATTTCTTCGCAATACATCTCAGAGCTTGTTCCACGTATTGGTCGCCTGTTCGAGCACCCAGATTTCAAGGTCAAGGGTGCATCCGCAGGTGCTATGGGATCTATTGCCTCATCCACGGAAGAGGCATTCCAGCCGTTCTTCGAGCAGACCATGAAGGCTCTGTCTCAGTACGTTACCATGAAGGACAGCGAGGAGGAGCTCGACCTTCGCGGTACCGTCTGCGATGCTATGGGTAGCATGGCAACTGCTGTTGGCGGTGCCGCTTTCCAGCCATACGTCCAGCCATTGATGTCTGCCTCTGAGGAGGCCCTCCACCTTGGACACCCACGCCTTCGTGAGACCTCCTACATTCTCTGGAGCACCATGTCCAAGCTTTACGAGAAGGAGTTTGCTCCATTCTTGGATGGTGTTGTCAAGGGCCTTCTGGAGTGCCTCGAGCAGGAGGAGTCCGACCTCGATGTTGAGCTTGGCGAGGAAGCCTCGGATCTCCTCGGTACGGAGGTTGTCGTTGCCGGCAAGAAGATCAAGGTCGTGCAGCCATCAACTGATGAAGATTCGATGGATGACGATGATGACGAGGATGACTGGGATGATCTCACCGCGGTGACTGCCGTTGCCCTTGAGAAGGAGATCGCAGTCGAGGTCATTGGCGATATTCTTTCCCACACCAAGGATCTCTACATTCCCCACCTTGAGAAGACCGTGGAGGCCGTTATGACACTGGTCGACCACTCTTATGAGGGTTGCCGTAAGGCCGCCATTGGCACCTTGTGGCGCGCATATGCCTGCCTTTGGGCCCTGATGGAAGACCACACCGGCAAGAAATGGACCCCTGGTATCCCACTCAAGGAGCAGCCAAGCCAGGAGCTTATCAAGCTTGGTGAGGTTGTTGCTACTGCCACAATGACTGTTTGGGGCGATGAAGTTGACCGGTACGTTCTTTCACTTTTTAAATTTGATTTCTACATGGATATGACGAACCACCATTACGTTAACCCAGCTCACTCAGATGCACAAGTTGCACTTGCTGAGAAAACGTATCAACATTCCGATCCAAATCTATTCATTCAATTTGTTGTAAAAAGTTTTGAAAGAATCATGCTAACAAGCACAGTGCCGTTGTCACCGACATCAACCGCAACATTGCCGCCACCCTCAAGCTTTGCGGCCCAGCTATCCTCACCCAGGGTAACATGCTCGAGCAAGTGACCACCGTCCTTGCCGCGCTTGTCACTCGCCAGCACCCTTGCCAGATGGACATGGGTGATGACGAGGACCAAGAGGACATCGGAGAGACCTCCGAGTACGATTGGCTCGCGGTTGACACCGCCCTCGACGTCGTGATCGGCCTGTCCGCCGCCCTCGGCAGCCAATTCGGTGAGCTCTGGAAGGTCTTTGCGAAGCCCGTCATGAAGCTTGCTTCGTCCCAGGAGGCTTTCGAGCGCTCCACCTCCATCGGTGTCATCGCTGAGTGCACCGCCCACATGGGTAGCTCCGTCACCCCATTCACCAGCGTCCTCCTCAAGCTCCTCCTACACCGCCTCACAGACGAGGACCCTGAGTCGCGCTCCAACGCCGCCTACGCCACCGGTCTGCTCATCCAGCACTCCGAGGACGCCTCCACCTACGGTCCCGCCTACCCCGAGATCCTGCACAAGCTCGAGCCGCTCCTCCAGACCGAGCGTGCTCGCACCCTTGACAACGCCGCTGGCTGCGTCAGCCGCATGATCACCGCCCACCCAGACAAGGTGCCCATCAGCGAGGTCCTGCCCGTTCTCGCGGGTCTGTTGCCACTGAAGGAGGACTACGAGGAGAACGCTCCCATCTACCAGTGCATCGTTGGCCTGTACCAGGCTGGCAACTCCACTGTACAAGAGCTGACCCCACAACTGGTGCCGGTTTTCGCTGCGGTGTTGGGAGAGCCAAAGGAGCAGCTCGAGGAGGAGACGAGAGCGAAGCTCGTCGAGACTGTGAAGTATATCGGGAAGCAGCAGCCGGCGCTGATCCAGGGGCACGCGACGTTGGCGGCCCTGTGAGTTATGATACCATGATGTGATGAGAGACTTTCCAAGAGTTGGGTAGTGGACGTCAGAGTAGATAGATCAAAATGAGGGAGTTAGCCCGTAATCGACGAGAAATTTGATACTTATTGATTTCATGACTACTATTTTCTACAATGTAATTACAAATGGACAGCTCTATGATTTAAGTGCAACTGTTTGAAGGGTCTTCCGGCCCGAAGAAGACGAAACCGCCGACTTGAATCGGGTGGTCAAAATGTCTTGGTGTTGGGGAACCGGGGGGGCCTGTGATTTCAAGCTAATATTCTACATTTCACAGTCTTGTTCTTCGTGCATCCTGACTGCACCCTGACTTCAGCCGATAGCCACGCAAAGTTATCATCACATTGGAATATTCGAAGTAAGTTGCGATTTGACTTCTTACCTGTATCCGAACTATTACCGTCACATCTTTCTTGCAGGACTTGACTCTCACTGTCGTCAATTCCTGTCACCATTTGCGCCTTCAAAAGTACAACGTCGTCTAAAATGGAATGAGTCTCCCAGTCGCAACCATTCTCTTGTTTCGTTGAGCTTATGGTTTACATCCCCGAGATACGATTTCTCGCGTGTAATCGTATCCTCCAATAGCAACCTGCGGTGATTATTTTCATCGAATACATCATCGGACGGGGGAGAGTTTTTGTCGCGTAACATGTTCCACCATACGATACAGGTCGTTGCGGTCATTGCCTCGCAATGTATGATCCTGGACTTGTGAACCTCAGCGGTAAAAGTCAAATATTCGATTTTGGTTGTCACCATCATGCAAAATAAGTCGAGGGTAGGCGGGACCGTGGGACATCGTGTGAGTGTGATAAATTTCCAAACAGCGAAGGCCACTCTCACATGGAGACAACCCTCACCTTTTGCATTTGTCTCTGGAACCATATCTGCAGAAAGGACACAGCCATTAAATAGACTCCTTGAGATCCGCGACTAACCGGTCCATGCAAGCAAGTCTAATCAAATTCCCCCACCGCCTGGTCCCCGGAGACAAAACACCGCCGCCGCTCACAGCGCCACGCCGCCGGGCACGGAACCCCGTTCACTCTTCCTTATCCATCACGACATTTTCACAGAGGAGCTCAAAGTCCGTAGTAGGTTGGAGACGGAGATGAATTGGTTGTGGTGGGGCAATTCGCGGCTGTACCCATCGGGGAGGAACACCGCCAAAGCTTAAATTTGTGTATTTACGGCGCAATGCCGATTCCATCAACCGGTAAGATATTGTTGAGGCGGAAGTGAAAAATTGATGGGTGGATAGTTGCAGGGGACGAGGTGGGATGTTGAGGGACAGCGAGTACACCGGCATAGGGCGACGGCAGGTTGAGTCTAGGCATCGTGAAGATTCTGAAGTTCATTTGGTATAACGGTGGCCCTCTCTTCATCAAGCTCTATATTCTCCGAGGCATGACAATATTCTGTGCGCACATATGGGGGAAATGTAAAGTGTCGTATAATTTGGTATAAAATAGAGAATACGATGACTCGACACCGTGCAACACTGAACATTATTCTCTGACCCTCGGTATGCCCCGTTGTTTTCCTCGAAAAAGGCTACCCAGGTAATTACGTGTGCTGTGAGTTCGCTATTGTTCTGTGAGATATAATCATATTGCTATCGCAAGTCAGTTGTCACCGCTGTTCCCTTCTTGTCGCTACTCTTTTGTTGTCGCAGCTCATTTCCTGCCTGTCATGGTTCATATGCTGTCTGTCGTTCGCCGACAGGCTGCGCAGGCCTTCTGGCCGCTGGGGCGTGCCCAAGGAATTCATACGTCTACCAATAGCAAGCATACGTGATGCTAGCCAGAATCTCCGTTTGTTATGTAGCCGAAGTGGCTATTCTATTTCCCGTTCAATACGACGCTTTATATTTTATTTCCCGACCATTGTTACCGGACCAAATCCAGACGAGGCCCTCAGCAAACAGCCCAGGGTGGCACGGACGAGAAGCTGACAAGCGGACAGCAACAGACGGACATTGTGGGTCCGCCTCGTCTTATCGCAGCTATCGCAATCAACGCTACCCCGCTATTCCCGCATGACGGCCAGCCATCGGGATCGGTACTGGGGTGGTACTGACGACCACTGGTGTCTATCTGCCAGCTTCAAGGTATCCTGCAAGTCCATTAATATAATGATGCTGAAGGGGTGGTGGTGATGATTGTGATGATTGATTGCGCACGAGATCCGTTGAAATAATGAAAAGCGCAAAAGCACACAGCTGAGCTGTAATCCTTTCCTTCGCACCGGTAATCAATTATGCGCAATAAGCATAATCAAGGCGTAATAGACCGAACCATACCCGCGCTCCGGTAGCCCACGCCGATGAGCAGCGATGCGCCCCGGAAAAGGTATCCACAGGTAACCCACGTCACCGTTCCTACCCGCGCACGCCCTCTGTTGACAGGCCGTGACCTTGGGGGACATCCCTTCATCCTGCCGGCGGCAATCCAATCTCTCTCAACGAAAGCCCAAGAAGAAAAAAGAGCTGAAGCCCAACAAACCGAACTGTAGCCATCTCCATTTGTCCATCCTCTCTTGCCGCTCTACCTATCCGCGTCCATCTTACCGGTATACCGATACTCCGACTTCTCTTCGTTGCCATTCCTACTCTCTCCACCTCACCTTTCAGAACAATGATAGCCCTCACGTGCTCCCCTCTCTTGTACAGTACCGGCTTCTAACACGGCTTCTAACACCCGCGTCCAATGAACATCCACATATCATGGATGATACACACACTTGCCATGATCGATACATCATCGACGCAGCTACATGCCTCATAACCATATGTACAGTACCAGTACCACAAAACACACACGCAGCAACAACAACCACACCCTCATCATAGCCTGAGCTCTCTCCCTTCCCTCCTTCGCTGCTCCTTCCCCGCACCTTCCCTCCATCCAACCAGAATGGTTTATATTCAACCACACTACCACAAAGCAAGCACGACCTCGTAACCCCGATCAACCCACCACTCAACCCCATTTCCCTTCCCTCTCTCCCAACTCATCCCGCCATTTATCGGAGGAATCCTAGAAAACAGAGTAATAGCTTTTGCCCGAGAAGTTTATCTGCACGTCCGCAGCTTTTTATCGATATACGATACGATCTGAGAGAGAGCGAGCCAGCATTCTCGTCATTGGGAATCGAGTCAGACCACTTTTCGACAAAGAAGGACAAGCTGTGGCAACGCCGTTGCTGCAGATCAGTTGCTGAGCACAGAGAGTTGGACGTTGCCGGTTAGAACGGGAGCCTCCGGTATGTCTCCGATATAAAGCGGGAGATGGGGGATATGGTAGACATCTACGTGCTTCTGGCAACGAGGTTCTTTACATATCCCACAAGCTCTCATTTCCCCAATCCTCACCCATTCAATCGTCACACTGCCCTGTCACACCACGTCTCATCCCATCTCATCTCAAGAGACACAAAGCTGATGCCTCCAACCTCCCAGCTACCACCACCACCACCACCACCACCACCGACAGACTCC